>DWNE01006592.1:0-12938 GCA_018249875.1 Cecropterus toxeus
GACGACATCACCTTTGCCTGAAATCAATAACATAAACAATCAATCCCAAAATAAGTTGTTTATTTTTACATATTGTTAGTTGCTTGTATATATTTTTATTGAAAAAATATACACTTCTATAGATATAGGTACTACTAGCTACCAGTAGGGAAATAATTTAAAACAAAATGTAACTAGGAATAGCAAAAAATATATTTCTTTAAAATATAATAAAAATCTTATAGGAAGGGAAAGTCTATCTGTATTTGTAAATACAGGCAAAGGCGTTACCAGCCGTCGACCTAGGTGCCATGTTGCAGTAGGCAGAGAAGTAGTGTTGAACTAAGTTAATAAGAAGATCTTTCGTTACATTTAATGCATTTGAATCACCTTTTATAACAGCTATTTTATTATATTGATATTTATATTCTATTCATATTCTAGAACTACTAAGTAAAAATACACGCCATTAAAAAATATAAAACAAAAATATTTACTTACCCTTTTCTCCTTCATATTTCATCATCTTCGGGCATTGCACTTGTTTAATATTGGAGACGAGGTTTTTGTGGGTGAGCATTACGCCTTTTGGCATTCCCGTAGTGCCACTTGAATACGGGATAAGGCAGACGTCATCACAATTCAGGGTCGGCAAATCGGCATCATGATCGGCCATCAACAGTGACCTTAAGCCAAAAATACCTGGAAAATGATGAATACAAGAAATGATTGACTGAACAACTTCTAAATAACCAATAAGCTACTGAAGAATAAGTACATTTAGATGTTTGCGCAGGTGTGATTTGATCTGAAGGGCAACATTCATTTAAATAACGACTTCCGATTTAATTTTTCGAAGTTTTCTAATGATTAACTGAACAACTTCTAAATAACTAATAACCGACTGAAGAATAAGTTGCTGAAGGGCAACATTGACTTAAATAACGACTTCCGATTTAATTTTCTAAGTTTTCTAAATTACCTCTGTCACAACATTATGATTGACAAAGTTATAATTTTATTCAGTGCCCAAAATTGATTGAACATTTTAGTTTTAATCGACTTTAGAGATTGTTATATTTATAAATTTGCTACCTATAACATTGCTTGGCGGCATTTATAACCAAGCCGTAGTTAAAATGTGATGATCTGCACCAGCGTTTCCCAAATGGCGGGTCACGACCGGTCCACATATTATAAATGAAGTACTGCGTCGCAACATTTTAATTTGTATACAGTTTTCTATAAAAATATACAAAAGTTTTAAACAAAAAATGTTGATTTAGTAAAGCCAAAAAAGTCTTAATTTTTTATTTTGCGTACAATGCCCTATTCTATTTATTTTTATATAACTAAATTTCGTTGAAATTGTAATCTGTTATTACCCTTCTGAAAATTTGTGATTTTCCGTTTTGATGGGTTACAGGTAAGGAGGAGATCAGATCTTGACCATAAAGGGGTAAGATTGTGAGGATGGACGGATTGTTACTCTTACAGGCAAAAACTACAAATCGGATTTGGATAAAATTTGGCAAAGGTACAGATAAATCATGATAGGGATTAACACACGTGGAATTACCATCAGGTAAAATTAATGCTCCTTTGTTATTTCGACATTTTAAATAAATTTAACAGTTTGTTACCTTTCGCTTTATCATCCTCACCGCCGACCCAGATGGTGCCCTTGTAGTCTTTAAGAGACTTGCTCACTTCCTGAGCGACTGGCATGAACATTTCGATGGTCGCAATTGCTTTTACATTGCAATCAGAAAACTGCCGCCGCACCTCATCTGGAAAAAATATATATTAGTTAGACAAACTGTATGAATCGACAATCATTTAAGGGAATTATGGGCAATAATTTGGATACCAAACAACAATTTAATTAAATAATAAATAAACAATATTAAATAAATAAAATATCAATAAAACTTAGTGAAAAAGTACATTTATATATATCACGTTATTTAATTATTTAAAATCAATCGAAGGACGTGTTTTCAATAGTTAGGTAATTGATATAAAATATAGAAAATATCACCTTTGTTAGGTAACCAAGCATAATAATTTTAGTTAATACTGCGTTTACAAAGACAATGCAACCATAATACCTACATACGTATTAATCATCTTAACACTATCATTAGCTTAGTATTTATGAAGAATACAAAGGCACATAGACATCTCCCTGTGTTACCTACAATTCATTACTTTGTTGCAATATCGAGATGGTTTTCAGACTTCTCTGTTTTCATTACATCTTTGCAACTGTGTGTACTAACACACAGTTTGCCTGTCTGACACTAGTCAGACAGGCAAATAAACAATATAGACCTGGTGCGATCGGATTTGAATCACAAAATACTTTGGCATATGTAAGCTCTTTAGGATAGTATGTGTCACCATTTGGAGTTTGGAAGGCATAGTACATTACATACAGTAAAAGTGATTTTCCTAATGTAGTGTTAAAGACTATGATTTTTGAAAATAAAAAAAAAGTTCATAATATCATAATATGTGGATGTTTACAATTGCACAGATTTTTCCAATAAAAATGTATCGAATCCGTTCTTTAAACTTGTTTTTTTTTCTGACGCTATCCCGTAAATGGCGTCACATCGACAGCGGCAAACTTTTCCCAAGCGGCTAAAACTATTTGCACTTACCAGAAGTATACAAAGGATTCGCGAAGGTGACAACAAGGCCAGCTCTCATCGCGCCGTGGATCAACACAGCGAACTCTGGTATGTTGGGAAGGATGAGACCGACGCGTTCCCCCGGTGCCAAGCGTAAATGGCCTGACAGGGCATTCGCACACCGCTCGATCATCATCCGCATCATACCGTAGTCGTACGACCGGCCTGTTACCCCGCATGTCTGAAATGATAATAATAAATATACATATAATAAAACTGTACAAGTGTTCAATTCTATACATTGAATAAACCTCTAGGGGTCTTTATACAAGTAATACAAGCCAAAAAAACTCACTCACTCATAGCCCCATAGTAAGATTTTCTCCTGTCGTGGGCGCAATGGACACACAAAGACGAATACACGTATATCCAAACCCAGAACAGAAATCTAAATTCATCATTAACATTTTTGTCTGGCCGGGAATCGAACCCGGGATCCACTGCGTGTCGACTGTTATTGTGATCGCTCCGTCACGCGGTGTATTTGCTGTATTCATATGTATGTATGTATTTAAAAATTATGTGCTTTAAAATTATACTAAATAGAGTTTTACCGTGCCATATAAATATCTATATACTTAAGATTGGCATGTGAATATGAGAAAAAATATTGATTATTAATACCAATGCATTCCAATTAATATAGTCCTACCCTAACTCTACACTCACTAATAAGTTCAAGGTAAATTTGTAGGTACTTAATAATCTTCCGGCATTACCTACGTTTGCGCGTGACATACAATTACGCAAGTACTAAACCTACAAAGTACACTGATAAAGGTTTAATGTATCTACAAATATCAGAAACGACCTTCTGAGATAAATAATCTCAAAAAATCTACTGACGAAATTCATACTGCTAAGATGATAATTGGCATGTAGAGACTAGATAAATATTAATTGCGGTAATATTTTGTGAAAATAGGTGACAAACAAACCCTTCTTGTGTAGAGCCCTTCCTGGTTAGACTTCCGAAGCATCACCGCTGCACCTTTTTCTGCCTATCCGGTCTGAATTTGTAAGGGAAATATATTTATCCGAGGCATTCCAACTTAGTCCTCAGAGGGGAGTAACGCATTTGTGACCAACTTCTGATAAGAATTAAATCTAACGGGGGATTCTCTAGATGGTTATAGGTGCCACATCACCACGTACCATCAGGTGCTATACATATACCACATACAATACATTGAATACCAAAAAATAATATATTAGGTATAATCGTCGACATTATTTGTCAGCTTTACATATTATGCTACTTATCAACTTCCAGGCAATCTTGGAATAGATTTGTTCCTCACTCTATCACTCTACCTAATGCCAAGTTGCTTTAAATTTCTTAATTGACTAAATCAAAACTAGATAATAGATCATAAGTAAATAAAGCTCTAGAAGCTCAAAGTATTTAATTGAAATAATTAATCAATGATGAAGTAATAATTTAATGAAAAAATATTAATTTACATATTAATTGTTCTTGAAGGAATATTCCAATGCACATCATTAGGTATTTCATTTTTTCTTTTAAACACAAGCAAGAAAATTAATCGCATTTAAATTAATTTGTAATTCGTATTGATCAATGCATTTATAATTAATATTTAATCGACTTCAGGTGGAGGCATCCACGGGCGGCAACGGTGCTATTGTTTATGTAAAATATATAATATTTAATTTATTTTACAATTACAATAGGCTAGTACCTATTGTAATTAAAATATCAATAAATTCGCACTTGGTCAGCACGGTAGACCATGACCTAAAACTCTCTCATTTAAGAGAAGACCCGTGCCCAGCAGTGGGGAAATAATGGGTTGACGATGAATTAAAATACCAATCGAATATTTTGAACACCAAACTGAAACTCAACAAACTCAAACCCTTTTTTATTATTTTTCTTTCCTAATACATCGCATTAAATATATTTAACCTTTGTACCCAAATGTTTATCTTCAGTTGATTCATCTTAAAAGTCCGTGTTATAAGTACCGACATAAGTAATGTAGGTGATATAATGTAATTGTCTGTTTACTAGGTCGTCATTGAGGTATACAAATATTGTATTTGTGATAATGTATATACCTATAGTTAGTTCCATTCCAGTGATACGTATGTGTAACATTAAACGTAAGCAACAGATAAATAATTTGGCACAAGTTCATCGCAGCGGCCGATGATGCTCTAAATTTTTAGTGTGTACTGTGTACTAATGCATTGACAAACTTTCTCGCGCGACTTTGTCTCCTATCACGTTATATAAATAAAAAATATTAGTACTTTTTTACTTTCTTCAAAATTGTATTTGAGTAAATGTCACATTAAAATTACTTTGGTCATATCCGAGAGTTAATCTCTAAATGGCGAAACAGGCTACGTTGATATTTTTACCTGTCATTTTTTTCAAAACAGATTCAACATTTTATACGGTGCAAAAGTATTAGTTTAGAAAAAACACAAACACGTGAATATAATTTATTATTTATTAAGCTATACATAGACGATATCTGCCATAAAACTTTACTAGGGGAAGTAATCTACAAGTTAATACAAAATGTAGATAGTAGATACCTACTCTGTGATTAGGGTTTCCATCCTTCGGTACTAAAATATACAGCAAAATTATTGCATTTAAAGTGAATAATTACAAAATATTTCTTTATTGTTTTCATCCCTCCAAACTGTATTTTAGCAAATATTTTCATTTTCACATGCGAAATTTTTAGCTGCACTGAATGTAAATATCAGCGGCACCTTTGTGCACAGTAATAAAAATAGCTGCAAGAATAAATATTAAAATTACTATTTTATCGCATTCTGTATTCCATTTGAAATTGTAATACAAAGATATAAATAGAAATCGTATCAACATGCACGTAGGGCTGCCATTTGGACAGCTGGAAAAGTATATTTAGATAGATTTATGACTTTAAATTCTAAACTACAATTAATCCTGGAATTTACCCGTAAACCCTAAGATTTACTAACTCTTAACGATAAAAGTCCTAAATGAACTGAGCTCATCGCACATTTTGAACTTTCTCCATTCAATTGATAAATTGTGTCAGAGATATGCTAAAATGTCAAAAAATAGACACGTCTGGATGAACTCGATGTAAAATCTCGTACTGTATACTCGTAATAAACTAAATAATAATGTATCAGCTATTATAAAAAAAGATTAAAAAAAAGTTTTATTACTATTTATTATCTCTAACGTTTATTTATATTTTAACTATTGTGTATTCAATACACTTTACCACGCTCGCATGTACCTATGTCCGCTTATTTTTTCATTATTTTTTGTTTCATTTAAGATAACCACTCCTATAGCATTTCACATAGAAAATTCCAAAAGTTTCATATATAATTGGTTATCTTGGGTCTGAAAGTAAAAGCACACGCGCCCTCCAAATGTGTAAATCCAATATTGTAAATTCAAATGACGTTGATGCAACTAGATTCTAAAATACATAATTATGTAGGTATTAGACTGTATTTTATTTAAACATATAAAATTTAATTTAATTTTTTATCATTAAAATGATTGAGAACTATATTATATCCCTAAAAAACAATTAAAACAAATACGATATCTTAAATATCTCATTGTGATCATTAAATCGCATATGTAAGATTCTGACTGTGAGACAAGTAAAATAATTGTTAAGAACTTCATGAATTGTCACGAATAGTCATGGTTTTATTATCAAAACCAACGTGTCAATCACGATTGGTAAACCTAACATACCAACATCTATTGGTAAAATGTAAAAACGTAACGATAAACAAAACGTAAAAATGAAACCCTATTACTAAGACTATCCGTCTGTCCGTCTGTTCGTCTGTCTGTCACCAGGCTGTATCTTATGAACCGTGATAGTTAGATAATTGAAATTTCACAGATGATGTATTTTTGTAGCCGCTATAACACAAAAAATATAATAAAATAAGTATATACGAGGACCCACACAACAAACGTGTTTTTTTACGATTTTGTAAAAATAATGGTACGGAACCTTCGTTCGCGAGTCCGACTCGCACTTGGCCGGTTTTTAATCCATGTTTGCCATCTCTCGTGTTGGTAAATTTTACGATTGCCGTAAGATACGTAACAAAAGTTAATTTATTAAGCAACCACAAAAATGCAAATCTGGTCTGTAAAATTGAAATCGATGAGTGCATTTAATGTAATTTATTTACGCAAAACCTGTTTTAGAACAAACTAACGGACTACAGAACTAAAAACTCTGGAAGATGGTCACTCTACACTAGAATACGAAACAATAAACATAAACAAAGAACGAACAAACAACGTGATCATGATAAGTATGATTGGCTTCAACGAAATTACTATGTGGGTGTTATCTGCCCAAAACTAAGAGGGCTTGTTACGTAGTGATAAAATATTAAAACTATTGTTACATAGCTATGAGATAATACGTACTTGAGTACTATAAAATGGTTGATTCGTTAATGAATTTGTAATTCAATACAAATATTAAGGAAACGATTTGAAATCCAGGGTTCAAAATATACATATATCGCATCCAATATTACACAAAACATCCTTATTTATGATTTATTCATTCATACATACTCCTACTTTCATTACTTCACCGAAAAAAAACATTATGTTATGAAAATAAATGTAAAATCAGCGGCGTAAAAAATATGCTTAAAACGAATTGAATTTAGTCCTTTCACTTAAAATATTTTCAGGTTATTTAAGTTCCTAATTAGTAAAATGTTAAATGGATTCGAATAATGACACTATCCCGTCCGTTTTTTTTTAAATATTACAGCTTACATTGAACCTCTATCCCTCTCTCTAATACCTTTTGAACTACTTGTTATATTATATAACTACATAATGTAATTTACAGTTTATGTAAAGTTCGTGAAGAGTAAAATATTATATTCGTATAAGCTGTAAAATATACGAAATACATATTTCTTTCATAATATCTTCATAAATATGATATCTTTACCTACAAACCTACGAACTATATATCTATGCAGTCACTATGACAATATAAAATTTATCGTGAAGCATTGGGATTAACACAATAATCCGTATTTAGTGAAGATATATTTTGAGTCTATGGTGCCAAAACATCTATTTGGACAGCCTCAACCTTCGTGTGACTATTTATAATATCGTCTCTCTAGCGGCGTGTGTACGCATAGTGCCGTAGTATCGTTGGACTTCGGACTTGCAGCAGTAATTGTTGAAAGAACACAACTCTTTAAATTGATTGTAGGTTCAGGGCTACATCCGAGCGACCGTAGGTATATATTGCTCTAACATAACGCAATCACGTTCCATAATTATTAACTTCATTACCATCATGCACATGTCTATTGTTACAGTTAGCTATTTGAATTAGACCTACCACCATTTATTCAAATATACATGTAATTATAAGTAATATAGGTATACACAGGTAATTATTAAATATAGAAAATGATGTTATTTATGTGTTGTAACAATGTAACAACTTTTTAATTGATCGTGATTAATAAAATTAAGCAATGCAATTATTACTAAGGTGATAAATACTTCGCTTAGCATATATTTCATTTATTATAGCGATTGTTATTTCTTTATGTAATAAAAATATCATAGATGTTAAATTACTTTATGCGATATTTAAGATGCGTTGAAACTTACCAAAGAAGGACTATCCGCCCATAGTTCGAAATCTTTAAACACATGTTCAGTCAAAGTTTCCTTCCCGACTTGGATTTCACCCCATGGCGAGTTTAGAACATTATTTTCAAGCACTGGTACAGTTTTAGTAGCTAAGCTCCGAGCCAAGCTCAACAGCTGTTTGGGTCTTTTGCAGTTTTTGGAATGAGGGTACACGCAATTAACAATTTGCCGCGCAAAACTCCCGCGCAAGATTTTCAAATGGGACATGTTTCCGTTCAGTATGTTTTCCCGTGAAGCGATACCGCGTAAATGTGCTCTGCCGCTTCAACCGATGTTTTGGCGCGGTTACCGCAACCGTCAGAGGGCAAGGTCCACTTCGGGCTCTCACAGACAAACAGCATTTCAACAGCACGCCAACCGTAGTTTGAAATCAGTTGCAACACCGCTTATTTCCTTTTGTCTGGAACCGCATGGCCAATTGCATCGCTAATTTAATTTTGTACATGCAATATTACGATAATCTACGTAATCTGTAATACATACAGTTTACATCAGCGTTTCTTAAACAATATTATGCCGTGACTCGATTAATTTAAAGTTTCCCATTGTGAGTCAACAAAAGTTTTTTAACTTTCTTTACATGCATTTTATTGCATGTAGACATAAAGGACATTACTCATTCATTCTTCACAAGGCGTATTTGTATTGTTAGATACGGTTGCATACTTAAAAATAAAATAAACAACTTGTATTGCTATTAGCTTAAATTTTTAAAAATATTTACACAGAGACAATGTTGCCAACCACACACACCGATATTTAATTGTCGTGGCCCGTTGCCGTATAGCGACTTAGCATTTGGGTAACGCTGTTCTACCAATGAGAATTATTTTTACAAAAAAGAAATTTGGCCTAAGAATTAAAATGTTCTGAAATACATAATACTCCTGTTGAGCCTAGGTTTACCTTCTTCTTCTGAATGTACCTACTCAGAGTGTAGACTAACCTAAGTATTAAAATGGTAAAAACTAAGGGCTATACAAATTCCTGTAATGTTTTTAAAATATATTTGATCGCTAAGGTAAACCTATTCTACTTTTGGGTAGTTAGTTTATCTGTGTGAAAGAGTAAGAAAATAATGATTAATTTTCTCTAGGAAAGCAAATATAAACTTAGGCAGAGCAGGTAGAGCTGTGTAAAGTATACATTGTATTTGATAAATACAAATGTGACATAGAAAATAATAATAGGTGGCGTAATAAGATAAACACCGATGATTGACTAGTAGGAAAAGATAAACAATGTACGGATGGAAAGCAAGCGATTAAAATACTTAAAAATATTATGATCCAAATAAGATATTAAATTTAATAGGCCTTGTTTATCTTTTAATCTGACAAACTTACCATGTTCTCACCATAATTGTACGTAACTATGAAAGTATGTATTTGTGATTATTTTTGTATAATATCCTTAATTATTTGCACATTTTAATAATAAGTATTAACCGGATTTCGCATTATTTATTTTTCTGTAATAGTCACCACGGATTTCCGATAACTGGTATACCGTGCCACTGAGCACTAAACGCTATCTAGTGTACTGACGATATGTAATTATTAATAAATTACCAAAAAACATCAATGTTATAAAAAAGTCTACAAAATAAACTAGTACCTAAGTATATGATATTTCGAGTTATCTAGCTCTGTCCAACGGATCCTGAAGCATTTTTATAAAAATAAATGTGATCTATAGATACCTATCCACTATTCTATTGTGGAAATTAGATATGATATTTAAAAAATACAATTTCTGTATATAAAATAAATTTACTTATGTCTAAAAGCCTTTAAATATTATATACAAGGTTGCGAGCGTGTTGAAATTGTAATTACTGGAAAATTATCTCAACAATTGAAGTGAACAACGTGTTTTAAAATTACTTATTTATTATTCATGAAATGATTTACCTGCTTCATTTGTGTTTAACCGAGTTTCCTACCGAGATGTTGTTTAAACATCGAGTAGTATAGATATTTTATATTAATATAAGTAGTACAAGGAGATTTTCTTTACAATTATAGCACTTTCAACACCCATATCCCCGTCTTAGATTTGTGTTTCCTGGGTTCCATGGATACACAAAAATAAATACACAATACATACATATCAATTCTAGAAATCTAAAAGCATTTTCCTGTAATTTTCTGATACAATGGATGCGTCTTACCTAAAATTATTTGTAATTTCACTTTACGTAGCCACTTAGGCAGTAACGTAGCGTGGGGGAGGCGGAGGAGCGATCTGCCCCGGGCGGCACATTTTGAGGGGCGGCAAAAAAATATTTAGCAACCTTGTTTCTTTTTTGGTCGTCAAGTAGATATTGTCGTTTTGTTTTTGGTCGTCATCTTACTTACTGTCGCTTTTTATGCCGACTAAAATTTGTGAATGGGTGGCGAGTTCAACTTTCGCCCACGCTACGCCACTGTACTTAGGTATAGATACGAGGCGTATCCCTGTGGTTCCGGGACCAGAATAGGGCTACAGTATCCCCTGCATGTCGTAAAAGGTGACCAAAAGAGGCTTCCGGGATTGCGGGCGGCAAGTGGCAGCTCGAGCCGTTCAGACATGCGACTCCGGAAAGGACGGCAGCATGTGTGGTCGCATGCCATACCTGACGGCATGGTGTTCCGTTTGAGATCCCGGAGTCATCCACAAAGCGCTGAGGACGGCCACCGGGGAGGTTTAAGTGCGGTAAAAATCCTACATAACCCGGCGTTGCTCCCACGGCGTAGGGTACCTTTAAAAGGGATTACCCAGACAAAAAAGGTACATGCGGCGTACTAGGATCTCGAGCACGTCTCTAAATCAATTTTAGGATTGCTTACAAATGTTAAGCACTACCTTTACGCGTGTTCATTTGTTTTGTCAAAAATGCTTGTTTATTATGTATTTTCATTATATAAAACAGTGCATTGCACATGGAGAATCACAGTGCAAACCAATGATTAATTGACATATGGCACGTGGTTATTAAGTTCACTCCACTTATGTCTCTGCAAGTATGTTTCTATTGGTATTTGGATGTCAATATAGTTACATATTTTCTGGTAACAACAAGTACAAATAATATTAGTATTGTTTTTCTGGACCCAATAGAAAATCAAATTTAACTGGTAACCTTGTTTGAGATATTCAGGTGGCCGCATTTTATGAATCACAAATGGGCTACAATGCTATATTATCGTACCTATATTTGTCTTACATATCAATTGTTGGATTGTAAGGTAAATATTATTATAACGTACATTTATATACAGTAAAACCCGGAACTTACGCGATAAGTGCGACTGCGTGACAACCGCGTAAGTCGAAAAATACTCATAAAAAAGCTGTTAGGTTACTATAATCTTTGGCATTATAAAATTTAACAAAACTTTGACGACTCAAAGATTTTTTCTGCCATAAAATTGGTTCATAGCATGCGAATATTTTTTATTCTGTTTTTTAAAAGGTAGGCGTTCTTCGTTGGTGTCTATGTATTCTAGAATTTATAAATATAAAATCGCGAAACTCCGGGTTTGCGTAAATCAGGGTAGCGTAAGTCGAGATATTATCTACTGTATCTAACAGTAGGGGGTGAGGTGTAGTGAGGAGAGAAGAGAAGAGGTGCGATGATTGACTTTTGGCGGAAACGTCATTATTAAAAAAATAGTTAGAAATAAATCATTACTCTCTTATTTTACAGCGTTAGAACTTTTTGTCATGCGTGCCATACAGGCGCAGGTAGCATGCTCCATTGAATTAATTCACGCGTGTAGTTGGCACTCCTGAGCTAGCGTACACACGCGTTACAGGATCTTAAGATATATTTTCACATTAGAGCACTATAATAAACAATTAAATAATAATAAAAAAATTATCTTTGTTGTAACCTGCTACATTTACTAACGTTGCTGTTATTAAAACGCTAGGAGAAACTAACTTACGGTAAATTTATTTTACCTTAGGCTGCAGTGATTTCAAACACATTTGTAATCAACATATTTATTATTGATCTGATATTTATTTATGATCAGTTCTTGTGTTTCGTTGGAAGGGTGTGGTTGCCGGCGCACTTCTATATAAGAGGCAACCATCTCAGTCCTCAGGTGTGGCAACGCATCTGTGATCGACTTCAAATAGAACCTGTGATCTATAAGAAGTTGCTTACAGATGTCCGCAGATGGGCAGTAGAAAACGCTTACCGGAAACTCCTTGATTTAAAAACATTTTTCTGATCATTACTTACACACTCTACACACTTACACATACGCACACATACACACATACATACACACAAACACACACGCAAACACACATGGTAGTGCAAGGGTGACCTTAAATGATACTCTTGCTAAAAACTAAGACGGGAGCCGGGGAACACTACTCCCGTCCATCAGCACAGGGATAGGGAGTGGCTGAAAAACATCACTGCGTATGATCCGTTGTCCTATGTCAGCTCAAGCTGAGCCACTTCCTATGCACACTGTATTTTGTGGGATATGTTATGTAATATCAAATGTTTGTATGTGACAATTTTTGAAGTGAAACTTCTTTAGGCGCCT
>DWNE01006593.1:0-12937 GCA_018249875.1 Cecropterus toxeus
ATTTCTGTCTGGCCGGGAATCGAACCCGGGACCCACTGCGCGTCAGACCGGTATGGTGACCGCTCGGCCATGCGGGTTGCCAAATCAACATAATCTAACCCATAAGGTTGACATAACTGTCAGTTTTACCAATTCGAATACAAAAATAGTTAAGACAAGACAAAATCTGTTGTGTCAGCTAGTAAGTTATATAAACACGGGTTCCACCTGGAGTCCTTTACATCTGTTATAAGGCATCTGCTTTACCACTTCTGTTTAAGGCCTTACAAATTAGCAGGCACAAGGTTCCACAAAATCGCAAGCACTGCTTTACGCAAGAAATATTAAATAATTCTTCGTCGAACCTTGCTAGTTATAAAATGATTCAATTTGTTTTATTTTCCTTTCATTTTCTATTATATCTTATTAAAGAGTAAACATTTTTTTTTGCTTCACATAGCTCTTTATTTCATAAATTTCTATTTTTATACATAAAGTAATAGTCCCATATATTTTTAACATAGCTACTCCGTTTCTCTCATGTGCTGTAATCCACGCCAGGTAGAGTCAACCGCCTGAATTTCATCCACCAATATTCAAAATTACAGCAAAATGCCGCAGCTTTGGTCCGAGACTATATTAGATAAGTTTTAATAAGAAATATTATCTTTTACATATATAAACATATGAGAAATTGTCTATCATTTGCTATAACAGAAAGAAATTGTTCGTCCCCCCTCTTTTTCCTCTACTTCCAGGCGCCATTTTTAAAATGTATGTAGCTAATGCCACTTTGCAAACTGAGACGATTCTAATTATATGTCAGGCTTCAAAATCCGCTAAAACGTTTAGCTGTGGCGCGTGCGAAAGAAATGGACATACATACAAACATACATACATACATACGTTCGAAAAACATTACCCTTCTTCTAACGCAGTCGGGTGAAAATAGGCGTGGAGGTAATGCTTCCGGAGTCGAACCGCAAAAGGTTCTACTTTTAATTTATAACAATTTATGAAAAATATTACAATTCAAAATAAATCCGATTATACAATAAAGAATTTTTTGACAAAAACGCTAAAGAAATTAAACGTTAAATTGCAAAAGAACGAAGTATTAGCGTAATTAAATAATTGATTTCAATTTGATTATATGCCGCTTCTAGTTCAAATATTTGAGGAAGGGTCCCAAGGGTGCAAGACCCTAAATTAATTACAATTCACAAAGCTTCTGTTTTACTTTTGCAAAAGTTCCATCATGCCTTACCTGGATCTTAGTGTTATTTGTGAAAATTTGGAGTCATTAATGAGTTGTTAAACTTTTTAATTGTTGTATTGAGTTTAATTTCATGTAAGTTTTTGGTTTTTTGAGTCGGATGAAGTAAAATTTGAGTTCCACATGTCGTCAACCTGCCATTAGCCATAGTGCACCACGCTGGCCAAGTGCGATTGATAGATTTGAGTCTGAGTCGATGACTTCTTCATCATAAAGCTGTGATAATTATCTACTAATACTCATATCATTTTAAAAAAATCTCTGCTGGTATTTGAACCTTGACCCCTCAAGGTTTTCAATTCCTCAAGGACCTCGAGCTTCTACTAGACAGTTACAGAAATAGACTACTAATCCAAATATTTATTTTTCATACGATAAAGTTTAATTTAAAACACATTTTGTTGACCAGAATATTTATATGTTTGTTTGTGTGTTTGAAATCTCATCAACACAAAACCAATGAAATTTATTTCTAAGATTGATTATTTTCATAGTCCAGTCGAAGTAACTTTTGGCCTTTATTTCATCAAATTCCTGTTGTCGACCAAAAGTTTTTACAATTTAAAGTTATGTTATCTTTTAAAACGCAGGAAACTGCGGGATACATCTGGTCTATATTAAAGTAAAAATGTAAATATATATATTATAATAGACCCATATATATACAGGTCAGAAATCAACACAGATTTTTGGAAATCTCTAAAGTCCAAATTGAAAACTTGTAATCTTTTCTATTTTATATATGTGGTCTAGTAGTGTCACGTAAGAAATAGCAAATTACCTGTATATTCTGTGTTTCAGGGTCCAGCTTGTGGGTGCCGTTGTACCACTCGATGGTGGCAGCTGGTCGCGCGCCGGACACCACACACATGAGTGTCAGCAATGTTCCCTGCGTTGCATGCTCGCCGACTCCCGAGACCGATATCTTGTTGGGTGGCACTGTGGAAAATACATTATTTTATAAAAATATCGTTTGAAACATATATATTTTAAACATACATACATATACATATACAAGACAAAAAACCCGACTGCTTCGAACGAAATTTTGGTTCATAATGATGTAGGTATATTTAATGTAACGCTTATATTAGCTTTTGTTAAAATAGTCAAATAAAAGTATAACAATATATATTTTTTGAGATTTGTCTATTTACCAGCTTTCATTTGATGCCCATATTGTCGTAATAGTAAAAAAATCGTCCCTCCCCCTCCAATTTCCTCCATTTTCAGGCGCTCCTTTTAATTATTATAATCCTATGTCGCTATGAAAAACTGAGACGATTCTAATGATGATAATACGTATGTATGACATGGTGGTATGTGTGAAATGGACATAATACAATTAAACATACATACATACAATCGAAAAACATTTCCCCCCTTCTTACACAGTCGGGTAAATATACTTATAAATTAATAATTACAAGCATTAACGATTAATTAAATAAAATTAATTAATCTTGTTGGTTAAGTATGAGAGATAGAAATTTTATGGACCCGCGTGGCGGAGCGGTCACCATACCGATCTGACACGCAGTGGGTTCCACGTTCATTCCCCATCCAGACAGACATCTGAATGATGTTTAGATTCTGTTCTAGATCTGGGTGTTCGTGTATTTGTCTTTGGGTGTCCATGTTACCTACGACACAGGAGTAACCTAGTGTAGAAATATTAGTGTAGAAAACGTTTAAATCGTTTATACTTAAATTTTAATCTAACTGCAACCTGATTTTTATCCGACTTCCCAAAGGAAGAGAGATTATCTATTCGACACGTATATATATATATTTTCCTTATACATTTGGTTTGTGACGTCATTCTATCCAAAATGGCGTATTTACTAAGATGGCGGAGCAATTTTTCATGGCCGTCATGATAATTGGTACTAAGGTTTTTTTGAGAAAAATACGAAAATGTAAATTATAGTTAGTTATTTATTAGAAGAGCAAAATGTTTTGTTTCCCAAAAAAAGTACTCTTCTATCAGAACCAATTTGAATACAGGCTATAGTGTACAGAAATATTTGTTTCTGCGGTGTCTTAAGACACAAAGGTTTCTTCAGAAGAGATATTTCGAAATAAAAGACAATTTTATTGATATATATAAAACTCCGACACTAAAATAAATTCGCAGGCAGTAGTAATAAAACGGCAAATCTGAGAAACATAACGATTCATACCCCGAGGGTCCGATCGGGAGGCCATCCAGTCATAATGTTGTTTTATGACCCTTGAAGGGACACACGTAAAGTATTGATCTTGTTGGCCCCTTGGGGGCATAAACAGTGATTGGGAACTTTGAACTGCACATAATCGAATGGTACATATGTCCGATATATTAAAACTGTCTTTCTTTACGCTTTTAATATTTTAATATGCTTTTATTTGATTATTAACTAAAATGTAATAATATCTTGGTATACATGTGCAGTCTAGATGAAAATATTTTTGTATTCTAGAAGTAATTTGATGATGGGGTCAGGAGGCGGTTTTTTGATGTCATCAGTAAACGGTACAGGAGTTGCTAACTCGTAAACCGTTGGTGTTTGGGTTCAAATAATAATCTACTAGTGCCTTTAAGGTGGTTTAAGGTGCCTTAAGGTATTTCCAACATATTTATCAAAAAAAAAAACAAAAAGGCACGCTATTATATCATCAAAAATGATAAATTATTTATAGGTTTGTATGCATTTTACCTTTACAAATATATAGGAGAGAAATTATAAACAGGCTAGGTAGTTATCAGGTGAGTTCTATGTGAGATCCCAGGTTTTCCCTACAAGCACATTGAGGCCACCGGGGGGGTTTTAGTGAGTAAAAATCTCACGTAACTCTGCTTTTTCCCCAAAAAGGTGGGGTATCTTTTGAAGATTTCCCCCGAATATAATTAAAGGTACTTATCAAATACACACCTGAAAATCCCTTTGTCCTTGCTAAATTATAAAGTCATATAAAACAGATTTATTTCAGAACATGAAAGCTCAAAATACGAGGCCAAAGTCTTACGAACATAAAGTCGTCTAAAATTTTTATGTTCCCAATCTTCTAATTAACTTCCAACTTCCATTTCAGTTAATTAAGCTGATTGCTCGTAGATATCAAAGGCCGATAATTATAAAAGTGTCCACGGAGTTCCATACATCGCAATTATGATTTATTAATAGGTTCCTCTTTCGTGATGGAAAAATAATTTCGTTTCGTCTCAATATCGATATTAGGTGGATGCTACAATAACGAGGCAATATCTATATACACAATATTTATATCTATACAAATAAAGAGATTTGATTTGATTTGATTTGATTTGATCTATATGATGATTTATATCAATCTATATGCGATATCCATATATTTACCAGGTGGTAGAACCAATGTAGTTCGACCGGGGAAGTACCACCGCTACACCTATTTTTAGCGTGAAGCACTTCTTGCGTTTCGGTGGTAGGGTGTGTTTACCGGCTCACTGTTATATGAGGCGACCATCTCAGTCCTCGGGAGCAGCAACGCATCTGTGGTCGACTTCATATAGAACCCCTGTTATATATGAAGTTGCTTACAAATGTCCATGGGCGGAAGTAACCACTTACCATCAGGTGGGCTGCTTGCTCGTTTGCTATTTCATATTTATAAATATGAATATACTTAAATATACTTACTACAGGAATGAGTATCTATTTTTTTTATAAAAGTTTGAAGTAGCAAACTTTCATGCAGTACACGTAATGGTCACTGCCTCCCATGGACATCTGTAAGTAACTTCGCGATATAGAGAACACGGGTTATATCTGAAGTCGATCACAAATGCGTTGCTACTCCCGAAGACTACGATGGTTCCCCATTTAAAAGTGCTTCACGTGTGGCGGTGGTACCTCCCCGGTCGAATTCTCTTAACCACCTTAAAATGTATGTGTTACAATAATAGCTTTTGCGTTACAGAGAAACAAACATACATCCTCACAATCTTTCGCATTTATAATATTAGTAGGATTCCCAAGAAATTGATAAAAAAACATTAATATAAGTTTTTATTTAATTAGTATATGAGGGTTTAACTTTGTAACTGTGTTAGCCAGGTCAAGCCAGGTCAACTCCACCGATTGAGCTGAAATCCTGTAAACACATTCGGTTTGGATAACTATGCATGAGTGACGTCATTCTAAAACAAATATGGCGATTGTGGGGTTTAGTGTTAAAAAATCAAACAAGGCATGTTATTGCATTTTTGTCGACAAAATTCCGAGTCTATTTATTTCAGACTCTCCCTTAGAATAAGGTTTCACCCACCGTCGCTATTGGTCTTTCCCTTAACAAAGCAAATAATTAGTATATTATATTATTAGGATTATGTGAGTATCGTAGAAGAAACCAACGAAATTACGTAGAAGCTGATCCCTTTATTTGTATAGTAAATTTGCTTATCCCTTCAGAAATATATTACTACCCAATACATATAGGCGTAATTTAACCTACTCGAATAGATTCAAAATTAATTTGGGTCACTAAAATACCATTTACGCCGTATCGAACCTCTAAAATGCTGCCTATATTGTATAGTGTATTATATGACTATGGCTTTGAGCACATACTCTAATGAAATATCGAAATGGTGTTCCAATGGGTACAAAATCAAAGCAATCAGGCTTCGTAATTGACACGCCCACCCTATTATCAATATAGCCTTCGAGGGACTAATGCTTATGAATTGGATGTGGTCTGAGTTATAAGAGAGCCGCCTATTATTTCGCGTTGATGAGAGTGCTATTAGCTGGGATAAGTTATGTTTGGGATATAATGAAAATACTGCTGACCTTTATAAGTTACTAGCTAAAATACGATGAAAATAGTTGCTATATTGAAATAATGCAAAATATTGAAAAAAATAATGTAAATCAGACTAGTGGTTCTTGGCACACAAGAATTTGGGGCCGTTTTAGAATGAAAAGAAATCAAAAATTTTACTTGGCAAAACAAAAAAAACGATAAAATCTAACCAAAACAAAACTATATCTAACTTGACGACAAAAAAAACGACAATATCTAATTTGACGACCAAAAAAAAGAAGCGACAATATCTAACTTGGTTACCAAATCTTGTTTTGGCGCCCCCCAAATCTTCGTGAGAGAAATAGTCGGCCCTTCGGGGCCCCCTGAGGATGGGGGACCTTGGCACTGGCCCCATGTGGCCTTATGGTATAGACGGTATTGGATACGAGTACATACTTATATACTTATATTACTGACTGAAGTAGCAAACAAGCATGCAGTCCACCTGATTGTAAGTGGTAACTGCAGTCGATGAACATCTGCAAGAAACCTTATATAGAACACGGTTTCTATCTAAAGTCAATCAGATGCGTGCCCATCTTATCCCATTAGACTTTATTAATATAGCTTATTTTCATGATACAAGAACCGTTACTCTAAATTCATGAAAGGAAAAAACGAAGTGTTGCTATTCCACGCTGATTATAAATTGTACAATAAATCCATATTAACCGTAATCGCTTAAGCTTATTCCTTGTCCCACCCCAACTCATCGAAAGTGACGATTGGCCTATTACTCACAGGATAAAAGGTGGATATCGGCGGGCATTTATCCCGGTTAGGGCCAGGATTGAGATCGAAAAACCCAGGGGTATTTTAAGTAGGTAGTACCCAGGAATACTCGGGGTGAATTCGCCACAAAATCCACTAACATTAGTTGTGATAATTGAGTTTTTGGATAGAAGAAAATGTTAGATGCTGTGTTTTATTAACCGTATGTTGTGTTTTCCTGTTTTCAGAGTACAAAACCTCATTTTTTTTTTTTAATTAAAATAGCCAACCAAGAATCAATCCATTCGGTTTCCTGGTACCGTTGTTTCCGCCACCCATTGACAACTGTAAGCAACTTCATATAGAACAGGGATTCTACATAAAGTCGATCACAGATGCGTTGCTACTCCCGAGGACTAAGATGGTCGGTTCATATATAATTGAGCCGGCAATACCCATCCACTGAAACGCAAGAACTGCTTCACGCTAGAAACGAGTATAGCGGTAGTACTCCCCCGGTCGAAGTACATTGGTTCTACCACCTGGTAAGTTTATTTTTTACTATCTGTGCCACGCAGTTTCTACCTGAGTTTATTAGAGAACGATCTACTAAAAACAAACAAACTAAGTGTGACATTATATAACCTAAAGCCTTCCACAAACTATTCAACTGCTAGTTTCACTTCCAAAGCTTCTCAACCTTGAAAATTAATATTTAGGTTAAAGAGGTTTCTCATCTAAAGCTTTTTAACCTTGAACTCAAATGCTAAATAATTATCACTTTTAAAGGTTCTCAATCATGAAATTTAACGGAAGTGTCACTTCCTTAACCTCGAACATTTTGTCACGCAATGTTTCCAAGAAATCTCCGTAACAACTAGGATAAACGCAAGTTTTTCCACATCTCACGCTGCCCGTAATTCATTTATCACCTCAGCTGTGCGTAAGGGTGTCCGACTGCCGTTCCCCGCACACTACCCTCTTGATATTGCAAGGTGGTAACATTTCCAACCTCTATTACTAATAGGGAAGTCGGGGCTATGCTCGATAGATTTATGATTCAGTGCCCTTAGTTCGAGTTTATTTCGTTTCTTCGACACAATAAGATTGTGAAGTATGGCCCAAAACTACAAAGTAAATGATTTATATAGAGGTTAAAACGTAAAATGTGATCGTTTTGAAGAAACGTGATAAAGTTGTACTAGGGCATGACTTAAAGGTTTATGTTTAATTATAAGTTTGAATTAAACTTGCCTGGATAGACCGATTAAACTGGATTTTTTATACACGTTTGACTGGTTGATATGTACTCCTGAGCACAGATCTTATATCTACCCTCGCTTATCCTTACTCAGCACTTGTGTTGGTAGAAAACTACTTCTGGGGAAAGATCTTACACCTACCCTTACCTACCTTTACCGAACACTGATTGTATTTGTGAGTGCGATTGGCAACAAATTTTATACCAGTTTATCCCAATCGATTAAGCTGATTTTTTCATACATGTTTTATTTAGATGACAACTAAAGGGGTCTTTATCCGTACCCAGCAATGGGACAGAATCCGCTAGATGCAATACTAGATAATTGTAATGGTAGAGTGAAATTTTGCTGAACCGATTGAGCGGAAATTTTGCTTACTAATTTGATTTGGATGACAACTATTGCGGGGTCTCTTAACCGTGCCCAGTAGTGAAACAGTGACCACTAAACGGTATACTAGAATTGTAAGTGTAAATGAATTAATCCGTACCGACTGAACTGATGGAGAAGTGTAGGCGACCTATGCCTATGACCCTAACAGTTTTCACTGAAAAAAAATTTGTTTTCAGATTTGCTGGTGAAATCAGTTTACTGTTAGGGTCATAGGCATAGGTCGCCTACACTTCTCCAGCAGTAGGACATACTATATAATTGTAAGTGTAAAGTAAAATTCAATTTAACTTCCATTAAAAACTTATCGATAGATGCCTGTCGTCCCTATATCAAACTATCTTGCCACTTATTAGCTCTGGGCCTGGCAATTTATCGGGTGCGCTCAGAAAATTGCTTTTAGTGTGACTCGAACTTAGTTAAGCGATGGGTTAATGCGCCCTTATATGTAAAATATGGGGGATGGTACACATATTTTCGAACCGATAGGGGTCGGTGGTTTATGTACAGGCGGTCATATGTTAAGTTTCTGTAATCTTGAACGTACGATACATTATGTAAAATGATTAAAAGATGTGCAACTTTAGATATTTTCCAAAAAATGTATTTTAGCCTATTTATTTATTTTTTGAAGTTGATTTAACGATAAAACGTGTTTATTGGGGAACATAAATCATGTGTTATATGTATACAATACAGTATTTTGTTTATTAAAATCTATATTATACATTTTATCATTTCATTCTTTATTTATCACATTTTTTCATTCTCAATGTTATTTACAAAAATAGCTCAGAGTACATACATGTTCCATAGGTCTTTATTTTGTGCTGTTACT
Organism: Cecropterus toxeus; assembly: GCA_018249875.1. Taxonomy (NCBI): domain Eukaryota; kingdom Metazoa; phylum Arthropoda; class Insecta; order Lepidoptera; family Hesperiidae; genus Cecropterus; species Cecropterus toxeus. The sequence continues at coordinate 9,284 of DWNE01006593.1, forward strand.
GTTAATAACATTTCTTAAAATATTATGTGTTGAGGTTCATCTTATATGAATTGTCCATATCCATATTGCAATGGTCTTCTCTCAATATCAGAAGATGTAAACATCGCGCTTGACAAAACTGAGTATTAAGGCTTCAAACATCTTAAAAATGTCCATAAATTTCCATTATATGTATAGTACAATGGCCTGCTTATTCCAAAAACGCTTAGTCATTGAAACAAATGATTAGACCCCATTTTTATTAAACGTGACTCATTACAAACGATTAAAAATATTAAACATCCTTAACCCAGTTCCAAAGATGATAATTAATGGTGTGTTTGGATTCATTTGACGTGAGGAACGTGACTGCTGAGTACTAACGAGCTAAGTTCGCGATATTCAATATCATAGATGACATAGCCAATATTATTAATGTTGGTGGAAGTTTTGCCAACTTTGAGGTCAGACTTGTGTAAAGCTTTTTTATGTGTAAAATTAAAAAAAACCTAAGAATTATATATTTAGTCACAGAAGTTATACTTCTGAAAATATCGAGTATTTCGAAAGTACGCGTAATATTCAACATCATAGATGACATAGCCAATAATATTAATGTTGGTCAGACTTGTGTAAAGCTTTTTTGTGGTGCAATTTAAAAACCTTAGGATGATATATTTAGTCAGAGAATTATACTTCTTTAACTTTATATATCATTCTAACGTTTGACGTATGACGTTTGATGCTTTTAAACTTAATTTATACTTCTCTTATTTCTGAAGTAAATTGTGTGCATTTGTTGAGTTGAAAGTATTAAACATATAATATATAGTATTTCTAGAGTAAAATGGAAGAAGTTGGAGGAGGCCTATCTAAGAAGATACGCCGAACGGAGAGACATTTTATAACAACAAAACATCATGTATGTAGTTACAAAACCACATTTTAAACAATTTATCGATATGGAATAATTATTTATTTATTTGTTTATTAACTGGTATTTAGTATTACTGGTATTTTGAGGACACGTGGTGGAGTAGTCCATACCTATCTGACATGCGGTTCCGGGTTCGATCTCCGGCTACACAGACGTCTGAATGATGAATTTAGATTTCTGTTCTGGGTCCAGGTATTCATGTATTCGTCTTTGTGTGAACACGGGGAACCCAGTGTGGAGCTTAAAGTAACGAAAGCGGTATTTATTTATCTTTAATTAAATGAATTATGAAGTGATTAGTATATAAAGAAGTATAACTTCTGTTATTGTGTAGTATCACACTTAGGAATTCTGCATAAATCAAGATGTCTTTGTCAAGGTATGTTTTATTACTTAAAATATAATTTTATAATCCTATTATAATATTAAATTTAAACCATTTTATGCGAAAATATTTAAGTCCTTCAGTCAGTATTTCAGTACTTGATTATATAAATAAATCGCAAAGATGTTTCAATCGAAAACACTTGAAATACAGAACTTAAATGGCTCCTACGATGTTTATACCAAGAGAAATCTATACTAATATTATAAAGCAATAGAGTTTGTTTGGTTGAAGGCGCTAATCTCAGGAACTACTGGTTCAAATTGATTTTTTTTGTGTTGAATAGTCCATTTTTTGAGAAAGGCTATAGGTTATCAAACATCAGGCTATGTTTGTTTGTTATGTCTTTTTCTTATATACTAACGGATGAAACCGCGGTGCACAGCTAGTGAGACATAAACGCATAAGTTAACACGAGTGACCATAACAATATATGTATCGAATTTCCTTCATAACGAGATTACGAGCGTAAAGTTGTAATCCCCTGAATTTAATTGGACAAAAGGGTTCGATTAAGTACATATTACAAGTCCCAAGTTTGAACCCTAAAGTTGTGGGATGTTAACATATGGGGTATAGCTGGTCTTATGTAGTTCATAAGAGTTAGCCACTTAATACAACAGCGTTTGTTTGATAAGGATCGACATAACTTTTGCATAGTCGTAAAATCGCACACGCAAAGGGATCGAAATCAAAATTTACTAGTGCTATGTACACTAGTAATCATTTTAAAACCCTTAAAATTTCAGAATATTTAGAACTTGGCACTTATTTAGATCTCTATTCTTTTGTAGTCTGAAAAGACGGTAATGATTTTGGCCCTGTTTTACCTTGTATTGGCTGTAGTGCGTGCCAATGAAATGGACATACATACAAACAAACATAGATACATAGGTACATGCATACATACACACGCTTGAAAATATTACCCTTTTTCTGACGCAGTCGGGTAAAAAAGAGAATAAATGTTGCGAAGTTAAACTTCTTAGCATACGCGAGAAAAAGAGAATATTTGAACATGCTCGGACAGCGTCATATGAAATAGAAAGGATTCAACGTAATCGCTGTATACATATTTAATACGTTGTTTCAGTACATTTCTTATTTTTCTTTGATATTACAGAAGTAGTTATTTATAGTCCACTTGATGGTACGCGATCACTTGCGCCTATAGACGTTTATTCTAAACTAGAGGTTGCTCGCGATTATATCCGCGATATTAAGGATACAAATACTAAATGTATTTTAAATAAGATTTTTATAAAATTCTATGTTCTTGCTATAATAATTTGAAATTGAATAAAGATGTAGATTTAAATCAAGATTCAGATTGGATTTAAATGTAGAAGGAGCATGGTTTGATTGGACAGATATCACCGCCTCACTAATTCTTACGTTTCGGTACAAAGATGTGGTTTCCGGCTTACTCGCATGAGGTGACCACTTTCTGTGATTGACTCCAGAATCGCTGAGATCTTAAAGTTGCTTACAGATGTCCATGAGCGGCAGTGACCACTTACCATTAGGTGGACGCAAGCTCGTTTGATACTTCAACTAAATTAAACTCATAAATAGACAGAAATAAATTTTAACTCTCGATAAAACGTTTAATTCCAAAAAACATTTAAGCTATTCCTTCACTTATCTGGAAACTTCTTACTCCAGAGCAAAAAACATTTAAACTCGGGCCAAATCTGACGACATTCAACTGAATCTACTTTTTCCAAGTTAAATTTTGCGAAGGAATAAATTTTCATTAGGAGCTCGCTTGATACCACTTAATTAATGGGGATAATTATCCCAACACGGCTCTCGAAGATAAGAGGTTAGGAGGGAATTTTTGTTTTAGTCACCTTTGCGACATTGGCTTTAAGCTATGCTTCGGTAATTACATTTTTGAACGAAAAATTCTTTTGCTAAAGGATGGCAAGATGTAGGCTCCACCGCTGCACCTCTTTACGGTTCCGTAGCCAAGGGTAAAAACGGAATCCTATTATTAAGACTCCGCTGCCCGTGTGTCCGTTTGTCTGTCAGCAGGCTGTATCTCATGAACAGTGATAGCTAGATAGTTGAAATTTTCACAGATGATGTATTTCTATGTCCGTTATAGCAACAAATGGAAATAGAATAAAATAAATGACATATTCTTTTATAATTTTAATTAGTTTCAATTTAACCGAATTTAATTATAAGATTTTCATTAACAGTAGATAATAAGAATAACGCTAACACATTGGGCTACTGACCTGCAATGTTAGTGAATATTATGATAAATAAGGTGGTAGAACCAATGTAGTTCGACCGGGGAAGTACCACCGCCACACCTATTTCTAACGTGAAGCAGTTCTTGCGT
>DWNE01006594.1:0-12936 GCA_018249875.1 Cecropterus toxeus
ATGAGGCGACCATCTCAGTTCTCGGGAGTAGCAACGCATCTGTGGTCGACTTCAGATAGAACCCCTGTTCTATATGAAGTTACTAAACACTCACCATCAGGTGGGCCGCTTGGTCGTTTGCTATTTTATATTTATAAAAAAAACACATCAACCTCCTGACTAAAAATAATAATACTTTATGCACTTCAAGTAAAGTTCGTGTTTTTATTCCATTAACAACTAACTCTGACGCTCGTTAATACTTGCCAAGTTTTAAACAAACAAAGCTTTATTAACACTTATCCAACGGTAGATAAAAACACCCACTACTGCGTTTTTATGTAACTAAAAAACTGCCAAGTGTGATAATGTGCAGGTCCGATGCATTGGTTCCGTAACATGATTAGTTTAAACAATGGATTACTGAAGGCGTTAAACTTGATTTATTTATTTTGAAAGTTCAGTCAAGATATTATTAATTTTGTTTTAATTTTTAGAACTAAGTCCAGTTATTTTTATGTATATTTATGGTTATAGAAAACCTGGACCTGATTGGTTGAAATGTTGCACACGCATGTAGATATGAAACTAGTAAAATACTATGGTATTTCTGAATTTGTCATCAATGATGGTGTCTTCTGGCATGAGATCGACCTGGGATTACCAGGAGATATCCGAGATATAAGGATGATAACTGGAATTTTGATTAAGATTTATAATGATTAACATTCTTAATTTTTTTTTAATTATAATATAAGCAGCAAACGAACGTGCTGTCCATCTGATAGCAAGAGCTATGTTATTGCTCATGGACACCGGAGATGAGGTCAACCACAGGATCGTTACTATCCTTGGTGAGTAATTTGAAAAGCTTTGGATAAGTACACCGTTACTGCACTCTTCAAACCAGTACCACACCAAAGCCACTGGAATCGAACCATAGAGGGTTTGTAGAGGGAAATTGTAGGGGTATACGTGGTCATATTATGCGAGGGTAATTAATTTACCAGGTGGTAGAACCAATGTAATTCGACGGGGGAAGTCCCACCGCCACACCTATGTATTACTGGCGTTAAGCAGTTCTTGCGTTTCGGCTTAAGGGTGTGGTTGCCGGCCACTTAAATATGAGGCGACCATCTTAGTCCTTGGGAATAGCAACGCATCTGTGATCGATTTCAGGTAGAACCCCTGTTCGATATGAAGTTGCTTATAGATGTTCATAGGCGGCAGTAACAGCTTACCATCAGGTGGACTGCGCACTCGTTTGCTACTTCAGTCTGTTAAAAAAAATGCAAAAGGTAATTACATAAAACAAAGAAAAAACAAATCGTGTGTACCCGTTGCATACTAAATTGTATCAATCCGCAATCATATCAGTCTTAAAGCATAAAACGGTAATAAAATGCATTTTATCATAGAGAACCCTAGAAGGCGATGCCCTCTTCTCGAGTCATTGAACGGAATAAGCGATTCGTAGTAACTAGTCATTGCCATAAATATTTAATGCAAATTAATTCAAATAGAGCTATTATTCATAGGAATGATTCGAATTTTTAGAATATCGATATGGTGCCGTAACCTCATTAGGGAATTATTTATTTAAATGCATACTTTCATTGAAATTTATGAGTATGTTATATTCAAATACACAAATGTCATAAAAGCAATTTATAACATTAAGTTTTGTGAGTTGTGATCTTTAAATTTTATAAAGGTACTGTAATAACTTGTAAATGTATAATATTTGTGCACACACGCATACGTGTGTGCACAAATATACAAATATACACGCATACGCAATAGCGTGTGTGTGCACAAATAGGTGTTGTATTCTATAATTCGGTAGAACGATGAACGATGAAACTCGAAAAGGAAGCAACGCATGTGTGGCCAAACTCTTGTAAGAATACCTGAAGACCTCAGAAATGGGGTCGATCAATGATGTCTATGGGCGGCAATGGTCGCGGCACTTGTGTGTTACTTCTAGATTATAATTTTAAAAAAAATGTTATCAATACTATCATTAAAGGAGACCTATATCCAGCAATAGACCTCATAAGGCTAATCCATCCATACATTAACTTTGGCAAGTATCCATATACTTGTTAGTAGGTTTTGTTATACTAAATTAATATTTATGCCTTCCTTATATTCCTATTTTTGTCAACCAGGCCAATAGCGCACTCCTCGCGCCTGGATCCCCTGGAGTACGAGTTGGCAGCCGCTGACTTCGCGTCCGTGAACTGGCAGGAGCGCTGCCTGGAGCTGCAATTGGAGCTGCACAGGAGCCGGCATCAGGCCACCAGGGTCAGGGATATGCTGAGAGATAAGGTAAGGTATTATCAGATTTTCATCTGACGACCCGCGTGGCGGAGCAATCACCATACCGGGCTGACACGCAGTGGGTTCCAGGTTCGATCCCTGGCCAGATAATGCGAATGATGAGTTCAAATTCTGTTTGGGGTCTGGGTGTTTGTGTATTCGGCTTTATGTGTCTATGGTACCCACGACACAGGAGAAAATCCTACTGTGGGGCTATGACTGTAGAAAACGTTATTTTTATTTATTTTTATCAGATTTTTTTGTGCCAGCTGCCTGCTCGCGTGTTCGGTGTACTTGTATGTGTAAGGCTTACACATATAACTGTCAACACAGTCACATATGTATGCGCACGCAAAATAAACCTGCGTTACACTCAGAAACAAAAATTACTCATTTTAAGTTTCTTCCCTTACCGTGCGATTAATAAATGTATGTATATAATAACACTGAAATCTAGGTACTAAAACTACCTTACGCTAACTTAAATACCCGAAGTGTGGCCTTCGATGTAATGTAATGCTCGCTCTATTGGAAATATCAGTTCCGCCAGCGTCCGATCTCAGCTAGACATCTGCCACTTATATAGTTTCACTTTAAGATCGAGATCGTTGATAGCCAATCTATGATTAAGTGAGTTAGTGACTTGAGTGTCGTCAGAATAGTTTAGTGGAACACGTATGTGGGTGAGATATCCATGACTTTTATACATGTTGAAAATAGGGTTGCTATCGTGTATCGTGATATTACCGAACTAATATGTCTATGTATCAATATATGATACGAAAGATTTGGAATCCATCCAACCATCCATAAACCCTTTAAAATCCACTGCCGGATATAGGCATCCGTTTTATGAATACTGCGCGCATAGAGGTGTATCACTTTTTGTAAAGTTAAAGTTAATGTAGAGAGGAGTCCAAATGAAATAATATTTATGTGTATAAGTTTTACATAATCAAAAAATGTTTATATGAACTACTGACAATATAAACACAGCAATAATGTCAGATGATTATGTCCAAGATTTTTTTAAGTGCAGTTTATTCCGCTATCATGGGATATTTTCGAATAAGTCGCAAATTAAAGTTTAGATGAAACATTGATATATGTTTTGCTACTATAAAATCTGTTCTTGAATTACGTATTTATTAAATAGCAGATTATTCAAATCTAAGATTGTTTTAATCCCCGAGAATCGGTAAAGTGAAGTGCAAAGTTTCCATAAACACTATGTTATGTGAATCCATAGATACTCTATATCAAAGTATAGTGGTAAGAAAATCTAAAAGCAAATGAATGTAATGCACGAATGAAGTGTAATTCACTAATTTTGTACTACTTACTCTCATTTATATATACAGTAAATTTTATACTTATAATATGGTGCATGTACTGAACGTAACGCAATGTAGTAAAATCACTTCTGCTTATAGTAACTTTGCAGTGAAAGTTTACTCAGAGAAATCTGTTAATGCCAACTGTGAAATCTTTCCCATATTTCCACACGTCATTCCGCCGAAAAGCCTAATACGAAATTGGAAGGTGCTAACCGAAAAACCAACGTCAATATTACGTCGTTATCCTCAGTACTGCGGCGCAAAGTTGAAATCAGGGAAATCAAAGAAGTTTGTTTGCTCTTATTGGGTACCTAAGGCTTTCAGTCTGGCTTTGATTAGCTGCGATTTTTGTCACTTTACTAAAGCTTCAGCTTTTGGAGACGATGGACAAATGATAAAACGGGACTGCGGCTAACGACCAACTTAGGCACATTTCGGAGTCAAAAACATAGTCACAATCCAATAGTAAAAATATATCGCGTATAGGTGTCAAATGGTTAATCAAAGTGTCAATAGAACGTTCAAATTCAATAAGTATGTATTAATGAGTATAAAATTAATTCTTACAACACTCCACAACAAGGTAACAACTCTTCAAATGTTTGTGAAGAAGAAACGGTATCGAATACTTTGGGAGATTAAGTTAACATTATTCAACGCGAGCATACATTCTTAAAATTGAATATATATGTCATATATATGTTTCAATAATTATATTATCACTAGCTGAGCCCGCAGTTTCACCAGCGTTTTTATTTTTTTAACGATCGTACTAGTTTACAGATGTTAATCGTGGGTAGTCGCCATTATCATATCATATGTACTTTCATATCACAAGAAGTATGTTTTTTGTTCAGCTTTGACTTTATTTATTTCCTTAGAAAACCCAAACCAACATTACAATTTGCATTCGCGTAACCATTGGAACCAGAACTTGGACGTGGCACGTCATCTGCTCTTTATAGCCGGGGGTTTAATTCCGCGTGACATTATTCACGTTCCCGTAACTTTTTGCGTTGAACATCGCTCGCTTCCGAAAGAGTTTATGATAGATGTTTGATCCATTTTTCATTGTTCTTGCTGAAGAAACGGGGAATTACTTTATATCTAATTCTTGTACTTAAGTATTCTTGAAAATATTTGTGTGGTGGAAATGCATTTATGGGCAACTCAAACGACATATCCTAGTTTAATTCATTCGATTGTGCTAAGTAAAATTGTTTCTGCTTGTAATCGAAAGTGATTCTTAGAAAAATTACAGAAATTAATTCTTAACGAGGATATAAAATTGTTTTGATGGTACAATTTTATTGGGATTTTAGTCATGGGCTCATGTGATATCAGAAATAAGATCTGCGACAATTGACCTACCTCAATAATATATTTATATTAACAACTGACCTACTTCAATAATATATTTATTTAAATATATTTATATACCAAATATAGTCACAGTATTAAAAAAATCTTTATACAGGTTTTCTATTTTTATTCCCCACGATTGAAATATTGAAAATCCCCCATGAGTTACTTCAGCTACCCATTTGTTACACCGGCCAATTGCGGCTTGATTAAGTTCTTAGGTAAACTTAAGGAAATAAAGTGATATTCTCAGATATATATTTTTTCTAGCAATGTTCCCTCACCTAAATAATCACCATCTTATCGAATGATAGTGAATTTCTAACTTCGGAAAATTTAGGCAATTTAAAGGTGTGTTCTCATTATTTATCCATCAATGTATTTTATTTCACGTAACATCAATGTTTTCTTTCGTTTATTTCTTCTTTGTATAAAATCCCACGTATTCGTAAACTAAGGTTAACCAATAGACTGAAAATAATACGCTCAGGATGTGTACGAAATATTCGATAAAAACCAATCGTGTAGAAGTTTTTGATAAAGTTAGTGAAACGGTCGCTTGCTTGCTATTATGCAAGCTTATGGTATCTTTTTCCATGTCATTTATTATTGTAAAAGCAATTTTGCCGATATATTCGACTTGAGTATGTAAAAGTATTCTGATACTTCAGAGTATAGCTCAAAGTTCGACTTCACTCTCGTTTACTTTTGGCTTATCTAATGGTCGTACTTAGGGGTTAAATTGACGAGGACAGAAATACATCGATGCAAATAGAGGAGGCCTTTACCCTAAAAAGGGTCCATGTTAAAACTAAAAAGACTAAACGTAGTAATAATAATTTAGGTAAACGTACCAAGTACTTACCTAAAATTGTACTTGCATATTAAAAAATGTAATGTAAATAATATTTCCAATTAAACGTTTTTAAAACTAACGGTTGTAATATAGTTACATCTACCCACATTTACACTTCGTTTTAGTGACAAGGTAATATCTTGTCTACGGTCTTTTTAATCTAGTCTGTGCGGAGTACTCGGGTTCCCACTGTTCCCAAAGAATATTTAAACTTGAAGATAGTAGTAATTAGTTCTTGGAGTTTAATATGGTCAGTATTTTATAAAACCTTACCTTATGGTTCTTTACTGGTTGCAAAACTTTATGTCCTACTTCTGGACACTACAACTTGGTGTAGTGTTAACCATTTTGCTGGTCTATTGCGAACTGGTAAAGTGTCCACTTAATACCACAAATTCGTAGTAGTTGTGTTTAAAAAGAATTGAGGATTCCAGGGATTCCTGTTTTTAAAACTGGTACATTCAAGGAAACAACTCTCAATCAGTCAAGTTGTAAACGACGAATCGACGGCTCGAATCGCCGGTAAAGATTCACGATTGGGTTGTAGAAAACTTTTAATTAAGCGGTGAGTGCCGTTTGGACCAATTTGTCGGATTTAGAGAACTGTGCACCGACTTTTATATTGTGAGGGTAGGTTGACTTGGTGGTGCGGTGAGACGTTTTGTTTTGTGGCTCTGTTGAATTGCAAGTTCATTTCCAATATTACCTTCTTAGGTTAAGTCAGTTCTTGGATAAGTGACCGTTGTTCGTAAATTTTCTTATTCATTTTTTTAGACTTGAAATTTTGTTGTTGAAAAAAATAATAATGATTAAGAACATGCATATATGTATGAGATGCTGTTCAATTGATGATTTTACGTATAAAAGGACACGTGCTGGTGTAACCTATGCATAGGGTCAAAAATACCACAGTAAAAAATTGACTGTTTTTGAAAAAGACTTACGAGCACATCTTTTAAAGAAAACCATGTCATGAGAATTTCCCATGAGATTCCCTGTTTGTTTTACTTTACAAAAACTCTCGAAAATTCTTACCTTAAACGTAAGCTTAGAGGCGATCCAGTTTCACTACATTGCTAACGATGTAACGTGTACCAAAGTAAGAGCAGATTATCTTAGATAACCACAATATACATACATATACCCATTCGACGACCCACGTGGCCGAGCGTTCACCATAGCGGTCTGACGCGCAGTGAGTCCCGGGTTCGATTCCCGGCCAGACAGAAATATGAATGATGAGTTTAGATTTCTGTTCTGGGTCTGGGTGTTTGTGTATTCATGTTTGTGTGTCCATGGCACCCACGATACAGGAGAAAATCCTAGTGTGAGGCTATGAGTGTAGAAAGCGTGTTTATTGTTTATTTATATAAGAACGAAGAACTATTATATATACACAATAGTATCATTGAATGGATTCGGAAATAATGATTAAGCATTTTTGTATGATTGAGGAAGCAAATGAACATGTAGTCCTCCTCGTGGTTAGCCATCACTGCCACCCATGGACATCTGTTAGCATATGAGTTGCTTAAACAGGGGTACGATCTGAAGTCAATCACAGTTGCATTGCTACTCTCAAGGATAAAGATGGTATGTCATATCAAGGCGAGCCAATAACCACATACATCCGCCTTTCTTAATAAGCGTAAGAACCACTTAACGCTAGAAATAGGTTACACAGCATTACCTAAATTAACGGTAACATAACCTAGCCCGATATTAAAAATAACCTTATTTAAACAAAGTATTTCAATTCTACCTAAAAAGCGCAAGAAACCTACGATCGCAAATTTAATCTAAGCAGCAAATATTAACATTGTAAAAAGTTCGTTCAGCCATATCTCGCTGCCATATTATTGCTAACATACAACGTAGTATGCACTTGAAAATTTAAATCCCGTCGCGGGAGACTCTTATGCAAATACGGCTACTTCAGGAGGATTTTTGATGCAATAATAGCGCATTTTTCTCCCAAGTAACAAGTGCGCCTGTTAGGAATTTTATACTTGATATCCGAGCTTTTTCTATTCTGAGTTTATAAGGTTTTGACATTAATGAGAAGCTTATATTATTTGTACCGTGGAAGAAAGAATTATAAACTTCGTTTTTTTTACCCGACTGCGTTGCTGCAGAAAGAGGGTGATGTTTTTCGAGCGTATGAATGTTGGTTTGTATGTATGTCCTTTTATTGGCACGCGCTATAGCCCAACCGGCTTGATATAGTCTTACCGAGTTTGGTGATAGGTGCTTTCTTAGCTTTGAGAACTAAAGTAAAACGGCTCACATAAACATGTCTCCCATATCAGCTTTTGAGCAGAACACGCCAATGCTCAGCTCTGCTGCATGTTGATGCCTCTTTTGTGAATATTTAATAGAATTTGATTTTTCTGTACCACCGGTCTAAGATACGGCACCCGAAAACCTTGCTAACAAAAGAAAACCGCATCCACATCGGTTCATCCGTTTAGGAGCAACGTTTCCACAGACAGACATTGCATTCAAACTTATAACATCCCTCTTTTTGCATGGGATTTGGAATAAAAATGCTATTAAACATGTTGTTAAGCATATTTATTTGACAAATTATTTTAAATTGAAGCAATATGTTCTATTTCAAAACTACAGGAGTAACACTTGAATAGATGCGAAATGTTTCTCGTGAAAAATTGCCCTTAGAAATTTGTCCCCTCGGAGAAAACGTCGTGTATAGTGTAACTGCATACTTTGTCATTCTATATTATTTTTATTTTATTCAATACCAGTTTTATATAGTTTTTGATGCATTTACTTATATAAGATTGAAATTGCTGGTGGCGTTTGATTTTACTGGTGGTAAAAACAGTGTAGTTCGATCGGAGAAGTCCCACCGCCACATCTATTTCTAGCGTGAAGCAGTTATTGCGTTTCGTTGGAAGGGTGTGGTTGCCGGCCAAGTAACAAATGAGACAAACATTTAACTTCAGAGTGGCAACCCATCTGAGATTGACTTGAATAAAAACTCGTGTTCTATATGCAGTTGCTTACAAAAATCCATTGACTACTTGAGGTTGGCCAAAGATGCGTTGAAACTTATGAGGGCCAAGTTGGGACGCCTCGGAAAAGTATGTCTCCCTTAGCACACCCTACAAATCAAAACACAACAGCATTTAACACTCCTGTTATTAGGCAGAAGTAGGTGTGACGGCGGTGCCAACAGAAATGGACCACAAAGACTCTACCATCCTCAAAGGTGAACTTTCTCGGTTTCAAACCTTTTAACAAAGGCAGTTTAGTAAGAAGCAGAATTTTTCCTTAAGCTGCATCGCTTATCTTCAAAACTTTAAGACTTGAGGAAAGCTTTCGGAAAAATATCCACAAGTCTTGTATGAAACATCGTTCTCCGCAGTTGTAGAGACGGTGTCAAGCATTTTCCTAGCGCATACTTTGTTACAACAACTACTAGAAATGAAAAATGAGGGTAATTTTCAAAATATTATATTTAAGTTAATGGAATTGCAATAATATCTAAGTATATTTTATAACATTTATAATAAATTATATACAGTACATAAATAATAATATGGCCTCGGTGTCGTACGGTGCTACATCCAGGAAAGTACTTGTGAACTAAGCTGGAATGCCCTATGTAATGGAAGACGTAAACAAAGCAACAAGCTTGCCTGCTTGTCAAATTCATTTTAAGTCGTCACTTTTCTATCGGCCTCTGTAAGCCGACGAACAAACAAAATAAATGTATGTGTCCATCTCAATGGCCATGAAAAATAATTGAAAATTGTAGCAAACTTTGTTGATATTCGCGTAAAAATTTAAAATAATGCTTGAATCAAATTTCGCGCCTTGAGCATAGGGCGCTAAATAATTCCTTATTTCTAAAGTGCCATAAATACAGAGAACTGAATACGTATCTTATTTTATTGTTCAAATATATAACGGGATACGAACCCGGAACATTGCAGATGTGAATGGTAACAACTGCACCTCCCTAATACTGATTTCTTTAAATTTGAAGGAAACTAAATTCTTTTGTGCAATAGAAATAGAATTGTTCGAATGGTAATAAAAAATATACCAGCAACATCTCGTGTACACGCTAGTCTAAACTAAGCGGAGATTTTAACATGTCTCCCGTGCATGTTGTACTGCAGAAGGATAAACTTTCGCAAATCGTGCCTTTAAACCTGCATGTGTGCACAGAGTAGATTCTAACAGAGGCTTTAAAGTATGCAAATGAGTAGAATTTATGTATGTCCACGATTTTAATGCAGACACGTTTGTAACGTCTTGTTTGATTAAAGTAACAAAACAAAAACAGTAGTTTTTGTGACTTTCTGTTTTATTACACAACCAATACCTTTTTTAATGCTCGAAAGGGAAAACCTTCAAAAAGTTCCCGTCGCCCTGGGAGCAACGCCGGGATATGTGGGACTTTTACTGCATTAACCCAGCGTTACATGTTTTAAAGATGACGATCGATAACTAATACCCCATTTTAGTCACGATTTTAACTGCCATTTAGTGTAACCTTAACCATATTTACTGCAACCCTAAACTCACATTAGTTTTGAAATTGCGTTGAAGACAAAAATTTAGGTTAGAATTTGTCAGTCTCGTAAATTTGTTCAAATAAATATTTCATTTCAATTTGTCTCTATGGTGTCTTTACTCTGCACCAATCTCAATAGGGTGATACATCACCTCGGTACGGGCCCGCAGTTCCAATAAATCAATCCTCCCCAAATAGTTACGAATAACAAATATTTTATCTAAACGCCATTGACCAACCCCAACGCCTATATTGCTAATGTCAAATGCTTGATTTGTTGTGTGACATAGATGTTGTGTAAATTTGTTTTTGTTATATTTATGACCCGAGAATTTGTTTTGATGTCCCGCTACTGTTTTGTTTTACTTGTTTTTGTTCGCTACTGTTTTTATTACTTCCCAAAAGTAGGAGGTTATAACAAATAATATATTTTTTATATTTTTCGTTATGTTAAGTAGCTTATTGGATCATTTTTTCTATTGTTATTTTATGTTTGTAATTGTTATTATACGTTATAGGCGGAAAAAATCTCAACAAAACATTTGAAAGAAGAGATCTGTTAGTGATAATTCCTTTAAGTGAACTATATGTCTTCATTCCACCATTCCTTTTGTTCTTCTGACCTTTTTTAAGTCGTCTAACGAATATTATTGTAAGACTTCTTTACAAAGAGTAGTTGTTAATTTTTTTGGACTGGCTGATATAGCCACAATTGGAATTTCGTCTATGACAAATGTAAACGAGGTATTTACGAGGTTTTAAATGGGGTATTTATATATTTTGACCCGCGTGGCCAAGCGGTAACCATACCGCTCTAACGCACAGTGGGTCCCGGGTTCGATTCCCGGCCAGACAGAAATATGAATGATGAGTTTATATTTCTGTTCTGGGTCTGGGTGGTTGTGTATTCGTGTTTGTATGTCCATGTCACCCACGACACAGGAGATAATCCTAGTGTGGGGCTAAGAGTGTAGAAAGCGTGTCTCTTTTCTTTTGTACCTGTTACTAATAGTACACAAAGATTTCAATTATTTTTGGACAATACCAGCCACCTAAAATTAAACCCTATTTTGCGTATTTTTACCAGACTACCTCAGAAGGAGAGTAATATTTTTCGATTACATATCCGTTTATGTGGCATGCTCTACAGTCTGAATGGCTTGAAGAATTGTAACATATGACATATATTGTCAGATTGACAAAGGTCATATAATTGTTGAACATGACGTCTGAAAGAGCAACAATATATATATTTTATGATTATAGTATTAATTTTTATTTTTTCAGTTAAAGAACTCGTTTTTTTTATTTCATTCAACTTAATTCTTGAAACATCCGCTTCAGTGAATTCAGAAACGAATTCAAATTTGAATCAGCACATGTAACAGGTTCTAGTCCACTCGGAAACACTTTCTGCCGGCGACTGGGCGCATGAAATCAGCGCAATACACTGAAAGATACTGCAAATGGAATGGCGATCGTGTCAGTCGAACTACGTAACTGCCTCGTACGAAGTCCGAGATACGTGCGACGTATACTGAAATAATGATGGTAGAACCAGTGTTGTTTGATCGGGGAGGTACCACCGCCAGACTTATTTTTAGCGTGAAGCAGTTCTTGCGTTTTGTTGGAAGGGTGTTGTTGCCGGTTCACTTATGTATGAGGCGACCATTTCAGTCCTCGGCAGTAGCAACGCCTGTGTGATTGACTTCAGATAGAACCCCTGTTCGATATGAAATTACTTACAGGTGTCCGTGGGCGGCAGTAACCACTTACCATCAGGTGGACTGCATGCTCGTTTGCTACTTCAATGTGATAAAACAAATGTCAAGAACTGCATGTCTACAAGGATATTAACTTATAAGATTGAGCAAACGAGAAAGATGATATGACGGTATGTGGCCACTGTCGCCCATGCCACAGACGCAACTGACGTTTTCTTATATAGCAGAGGTTCTACTAGAAGGCAATTACAGATGTCACTCCTGCATTAAGGTGTGAGGTGTTATAACTAATTTTTAAAGGACCTTATATAGAAATAATACTTCAATAAGAAAATATAGGTTTCGAAGTCGAAGAATGCTAAATTCTGCATTCAGAGACTGATAAATAAAATAATGTTTTAATTTTTTTTATTAAATTTTCAAATTACCCACAATAAACACAAAATTGAACCGGAATTTTTGAAAGTGACATTTTGTTACTTAGTTTATTAATTGTTTTTATAAAATTTAAAAATATAATATTAATAAAAAAGGATAAAAATAAATCCAAATTTAAAATAGTCACAATAGTTCAGCACTCAGTTGCTATGCAATGGCTGAAACGTTATCCCGAGAAATATTAAATTTACACCGTTTATTGCAGATTCTGTAGATAGCTGGCATCTACAGCCAAATTTTGACACCATGCGAGTGTTTCAGGTATGCAGAATTGCATACGCTGGCCAGATAGATTTTTGCTCGACTTCGTCAGGAGGGTAACGTAGGTTAGGAGGGTAATTAATGAAATGAAATGAAATGAAATGAAATGAA
>DWNE01006595.1:0-12936 GCA_018249875.1 Cecropterus toxeus
TTTTCATCACGCTACAATTAATAGGAGCAGAGCAATGAAGGGAAATATTGGGAAAACGGGAGAATTTACTCCATTTTTAAGCTTCCGTCGCGTGTGCAACATAAATGGTTAAAAACTACACAGAAATCATTACATTTATTTTAAACGCGGGTGAAACCGAGGGCTCAGCTAGTAACAAATAAGTTTGCAGTTTTTTAGTAAGAAGTCAATGCTCAATTCCCTATTGACAAGTCTATTAACTCTACATAGAACAGGCGTTTAACCGAAGCCGATCACATACGTGTTGCCATTGAACCGAAATGGTATCTTCATATGTAAGTAACGCATCATTATCTTTCCTCTAAACCACAGAGGTTCACGCTAGAAGCAGATGTGGTCGGAAGGTCCCCAGTCAAACCACGCTGACATTACCATTTACCATTACCCGACAGCGTCAGAAGGAGGGTAATGTTTTTCAGCGTATGTATGTATGTTTGAGAAGCAGGAACGGCTCGCTTGACTGACATTGTTCTATCGTACAATACAAATGCTGTAAAAATATTTTTAAAATTAATATTAAGTATTATAATTAACAATAAATTTTCTTTTTGTCACGTCAAATTTAATTTTAGTGATATAAGTACGTACCATATTTCTTCCTTTTTTCAATAGTATTCAAATTTGCTTTCTCTTGAACAAAACAGTTCGCAAAACATTCATTCAACAGGTTATGTAAATGACTTAACAGTTATTGGTAAATATTACAAATGTTCAGAGTTATAAAGCCAAATTTGTTGAATATTCAATAATAGCGTCTCTTTTAACATCTTGTTAATTATTTCAAAACTGGCGAATTTTTAATTTCCATTTTTTTATTTAATAGGCATTTTTATTTTTACAGAATTACTATAGTGACTTCCACCCATGTCTCAACCCCCATATAAGATTGAATTACTATTATGTTAAAACGTCTCATATACGACTCAGTGACGACCCCCGTTGCGGAGCGGTCACCATACCGATCTAACGCGCAGTGGGTCCCGGATTCGACCCCGACCAGACAGACATCTCAATTTGATCTGAATTTAGATTTTTGCTCTGGGTCAGGGTGTTTATGTATGTGTTCATGGGACCCATGACACAGGAGAAAATCCTAGTGTGAGGCTACGGGTGTAGAAAGCGTCTTTTCATCGCTATTTTCATCATCATCATACGTATCCCTTAAGATACCCTTACACCCTCAAACGAAAACAACATCGCTTTTCTCTGCTAAGGAACAGAAATAGATATGGTGATTCTTTTTTTGGAATGAAGGTGGTAGAATGAGTATAATCTTATCTGGAGTAAAGTAGTTCATGCATTGCGGTGAAGAGCTTAGTTGCACACAAACATAATAAGGGTCTATATTTGTTCTCGACAGAAGCAACGCATCTGTGATTATGCAGAATTTGGTTACGACTGCGTAGCTTGAACTGAATGAAAAAAACGCTTTCTACACTCATAGCCCCACATGGGAATTTTTCTCCTGTGTCGTGGGTACCATGGACATACAAAGACGAATACACAAACACCCAGACCCAAAACAGAATCTAAACTCATCATTCAGATATTTGTCTGGCCGGGGATCGAAGCCGGAACCCACTGCGTGTCAGACCGGTATAGTGACCGCTCGGCCACGCGGGTCGTCAATGCTTGAATGTTACTTGAATCTTATAAAAAAATCGCAAAGAGTTTGTAGTTAGCTTTAGATTTTTTTCTAAGTTCATTTTAATATATAGTAATAATTCAAACAATAAAGTTTATGGTTTGATTTTTATTTATATACAACGAATACTTAACACCTTTGATATATCGAGTAGGACCACTTTAATATTCCACAAATGCATTAAATACGCTGTCGACCCTAAAATTGATCGTTAATCGAGTAATTTCATCCGCTTATTCAAACATCTCATTCGCATCTTAATATCCTGAGATAATTATCTTGTACTCATAAAATGTTCGCACAAAAGTGGTTTCGGAATGACGGGCGTTAATTTAATTATCACTTTTAAGTGATGGTATTTCGTCTTTTGATTATCGAAACGACTCTGGTTAAATAATTACTTATGTAAGCAACGACGTATAACTTATTTCTTTGGATTCCTAACACTTTTTATAGGTATTTAAATGTTGTAAGTGAATTTGTATATGTATAGATCTTCTTAAAAAATTATAAGTAAAAATACATTTAATCAAATTTTTGGTAATTAGTCTTAAAGAAATAAAGTTTCCTTTATTTAACGAAATTGAGAAAAGAAACATATTCTAAGAGGTATTTTACTCCTTATTTCTCAAGTATTTGTAATAAAAGAATTTAAAAAATCGGTCCAGAAATGGCGGGAAATCGATGAATATACATAAAAAAAATACATACAGTCGAACATAGAACCACTTCCTTTTCGAAGTCGGTTAAAAAATTGCTTTATACTAGAATCTTAGCGACTTATTATAAATTATTAAACAGTGGCGTTATTACTGATAGTAGATGTAAGCATACATTTAAAGGTGGTAGAACCAGTGTTGTTCGACCTGGGAGATACCGCAGCCAATTCTAGCGTGAAGCAGTTCTTGCGTTTCGTTGGAAGGATGTAGTCAGGGGCGGAACTACCTATGGGCGTTTTGGGCTTCAGCCTAGGGCCCCGTGGATACAGGGGGCCACCAGCCTCTGTTAAAAATAATAAGAGACGAATCGTAATTAAGGCGTTAGGTGTAACGACAAAAAAATATTTTATCTAAGTTTTATCAGCCGAGTTTTTCTGCTAAGTGCCTATACACTACAATTCCATGAAGAAAAGGGCCCCCGAGTAGTTTTAGCCCAAGGACCCACAAAGTCACGATCCGCCCCTGGGTGT
Source organism: Cecropterus toxeus (assembly GCA_018249875.1). Taxonomy (NCBI): domain Eukaryota; kingdom Metazoa; phylum Arthropoda; class Insecta; order Lepidoptera; family Hesperiidae; genus Cecropterus; species Cecropterus toxeus. The sequence goes on from DWNE01006595.1 coordinate 2,874, forward strand.
GGTTACCGGTTCACTTATGTATCAGGCGACCATCTCAGTCCTCGGGAGTAGCAACGCATCTGTGATCGACTTCAGATAGGACCTGATCTATATGAAGTTGCGTACAAATGTTCATGGGCGGCGATAACCACTTATCGTCATGTGGACTGCATGCTCGTTTGCTATTCCAATCTACAAAAATGCACACAGATTCATCCAATCGTATCTCTCAGATATTCTTTTCAATAGATATCAGATACATTATTCAATTCATATAATTACACTCGAGTTATCACAGAACAAGTACAGACTACTAGTCGACAGACAGACTGACAAAGGAACATAAGCTCGCAAGACGTTACTATGGTTACCGAGTCAATTAAAGTCGCCGACGGACATTTTTGCTTCATTTTTTATATGAATTAAGCCCATTGAAATGTCATGAATTTGTAAATGTCGTTTGTTAGCGGTGAGTCCAAGCATTTGAACATGTCGTCGGTATTTTGCCCTATTAGTTCATAATAGTGATGCTTTAAATGAAGCAAATACTATTCAAATCAAAGTAATGAAAATTCTGTGTGTAATTACAATCGGTAAGACAACCTCTAGATATAATAGGCAGGGCCGTCTTAGACTATGTTGGGGCCCTTGGGCACACAAGAATTTGGGGCCCTATTAGAATGAAAAGAAATCAAATTATAAATTTCTTTTTACCGTGGCGGAAGTTTTTAGTTGGCAAAACAACGACACTATCTAATTTGACGACCAAAAAAAAAACGACAATATCTACCTTGACGACCAAAAAAAAGGGAGACAAATAGTCGGTCCTTCGGGGCCCTCTGAGGATGGGGGCCCTGGGCACTGGCCCCGTGTGCCCTTATACCATAAGACGGTATTGATCATAGAAAGTTTTTTAGTAGATGAATGGCTATTTTCAAATTCATTTTACGCTGATATCCTAACTACGTGTGCCTACAAAGAGTACCTAAGTCCGTGTTTTTGATAATATTAAGAGTATTTTTTTCTTGATGTTTTACAAGAAAGCATAAAACACGGTTACTTTGTGAAGGTATTCGTATTATTAAATATTAGCCAAATGTGAAATTTGAGCACCGAAGAACTACTTAATATTTTTTATGATAACATTCGTCTAAATTTCCATCTACTCTATAGAATTTAATTGCATTTTTAAAGGCGCTCGCCTTTAAAAATGCAATTATGAAAATACAACTACTAAAACTATATATATTTTATACACGTTAATCAAACTAATAAATGCATTAGTTCCAAAGTATGCGAATGCGTCTTTAAACAAGAAATATGTATATCAAATAAATATTGATTTATTAAAATAATAGCATGTTTTAAAGGCGCTCGCCTTTAAAAAATGCAATTAAACTGCAGTCCACTTATTTAGAAAATATTTTAATCATTCGAAATCTTCTATACCTTGCAATATTTAAACAACTAGACATAGATTTTTGCCGTACATTTTTTTGCTGATTTTAACCGTACAAAAATCTTGATCCTTAAATGCGTAGTACTAAATATACAGTAAAACTAACAGCTAGCCCTAGACGTTGATAGATGTGTCACGCACGGCGGTACTAATTGGCGATTTGCATGGGACCGATGCGGCCCAATTAATATCAAGCTATCAACGCATCGAAACTACTGTATTACAGTTACTCTTTGACGTGTGCGGGCTTCGTACTGTATCTCCGTTTGCTCTTATTTAGTTCATTATCGTTGTACTGTTAATTAACTCAATGGGAGTATTATTCAGTGCTGAATGAGTGTGTTGTGGTTTGTTTTGAAATAGTAAGTAGTTTTTCTAGGTGGCAGATCCAATGAAGTTCGACCAAAGAAGTATAACTGCCAGAAGTATTTTTAGCGTGCAGCAGTTCGTGCGTTTCGTTAGAAGGGTGTGGTTGCCAGGTCACTTATATATGAGGCGACCATCTTAATCCTCGGGTGAAGCAAGCATCTGTGATCGATTTCAGATAGAACCCCTGTTTCATATGAAGTTTCTCACAGGTGTCCATGGGTGGCAGTAACCACTTACCATCATGTGGGCTTCATGCTAGTTTGTTACTTCATTCTTATAAAAAAAATGTATGTGATACTTGTTTTTAGTTTGAAGGGCATAGTAAGGGAGTTTAAACTTAAGAACTTAACTCACTTGAAGAAACAACTGTAGCAGCTAGAGGCCCTAGCTCCAATCCCATGTAAGAACGATTACAGACTCATGGACGGCAGTGATCAGATGGAGTGCAGGCTCGCCATTTTTTATATTATCATTTTATAACTCTTTATTTTGTTTTGTTTTTATTCGAATGCTTTATACATTTCATTATTGTTTTACTCACGTTTTTGAAACTAAACTAAAATCAACTTTATACGTTATTTTTTTATAAACGAAAAAACAAACCGATTTAACCCAGGGTAAATCCGTTCACGAGGTTGTTCTATTGTTTAACTTTAGACTATTCTTCAAAAGAACAAAGAACAAAGCGTCCAAGAAAGTACTGTTAGTCTAGACAAAACGAATAAAATAATGACTATTTCTGGGTATAGAAATTAAGAAATAAGTTAAGCTTTTATGGAACTACTTGTCGATGCCATAGTACCACTGTCGTATCTTTTTGTACGTTACTAAAGAATGTAAAAGAGAAAATAGGATAAAAGACAGGATGAAAGCCACTTTAATGATTGAGTGAGGCTGCTGCAATTTGTTCTGAATGGTTTGATAAAACTCCTCCTACAGGAACTCGGCATCAAACAGCGTTCATGGAATAGTGCAAGGTGACATCCTCAAGTTCTTTGTTCACGTCTCCCGGCGCAATGATGATCCAAACGTTTGGTCATGGAAGCATGCAGGGCACTAGAGCACGTGGAAGGTCACCCACGCGATTGACAGACCAAAACAAATCTTATGTGGGCGGCTCATTGAGTGAATATACCAGGATATTCGCTGATCGCGAAAAATGGTAAAACAACGTGAGACACCCTACATAAGCCATCCAAAGAATTGAAAGAACTTCATGATTACTACGACCGCTCTGCCAAGAGCGTAACGACGAAGAAGAAGACTATCGACGAGATGATGATAGCGGAGCGATTATCGTATAGTTTCGAAGCGCAGAACGTTCCTGGTTCTATGCGCGGTTAGACAGACATCTAAAAAACGAATTGAATATAATTTATTGCTAAAACATTATATTGGTTTGTATACTCTTTTTTGGTTATCATCCAATGGACTATCGCCGCTGATCATAAATAGCCGCCAGTACTCAAAGACCGTCGCCGGAGGTCGTCGGATGCTGACGACAGACGATGCCAGTTAACAGCTCTCAGCAACGGCCGCTGACAACAGGCGACAATCGGAAGCGATCTTTGAATATAAATCAGCATCTTCTGTAAATCTTTTTAAACTTTATAAAGGCGGTACAACAAACTCTTTGGTTCGACTCCGCAAGCATCACTAGGGTTGCCAACCGTAATACAATATACAGTATTGTACTATATTTCGGGTCTGTGTACTATACGCTATTGAGTAAATAACGCAAAAATACTAGTACTAAAACTATAATTTATATACGTAAATCAAACTAATAAATGCATTAGTTCCAAAGTATGCGAACGCGTCTTTAAACAAGAAATATAACAAATACATGCATATTGATTTATTAAAATAAGTGTATATTACTCTACATGACATGTTTTATCCATAAAAAACTATATGATATAGGTACATGTGTACCTACTATATTTTATGGCTTGCTTTGAAAAATACTATATTTTGTCGACGAAGTGTTGGTAACCCTTGTAACGTAGCAAATTTGACCCCTAAGGTGTTTGTTTAATTACGTGCCAGTTAGTGTCAATTGAACCACGGTGATTTATTTACGGTAGATCAATAACATTTTAATTACGATTTCACCGTGGCGCTAATGTTTTAAATATAGAAAATTAATAAGTATATTAATTTAAATAATATTAACAACAAGTTAAAAATAATTTTTAAATTTGACACCACCGCAGTACAACGCTGCACGCCTATTTCTGCCTAATAACTTCAGTGTTATTCATTGCTGTATTCTGGTTTAAAGGTGTGGTAAGGGAGATAAACATAAACGCTTTCTACACTCATAGCCCCACAGTAAGATTTTATCCTGTGTCGTAGGTCCCATGGACACACAAAGACGAATACACAAACACCCAGACCCAGAACGGAAATCTAAAGTCATCATTCATATTTCTGTCTGGCCGAGGATCGAACTCGGGACACTGCGTGTCTGACCGGTATGGTGACCGCTCCGCCACGCAGGTCGTCGCCGTCGGAGATATACTTATCCGAGGCATTCCAACATAACGACAAAATAAATCTTTAGGAGAGTTGTAGTTTGAAATCAGTGACAAATTTCTGCAGCAATTACTACTTATTTTACGTTATGAGATATGTCATCTTAACGTAGCATCAATAAAATGAGCTTAAAATTTTATAAGCTTATTAGTTCTAGAAAATATATTTCATACTATGCAATGAGCCATGGCTAACGCAAGGTAACGCAAGACGCCGTCCAAATAAGAAAAATGGTTAGTCTTAATCCTACATAACTTATGGGCGTAAAATGGGTCTATCCTAATTTTATCTACCGTATTTGACCCGCTAATAAAGATCAAGCTCATTTTTCAATGCAAAGCTGTTTAACACAGAAGGCGTAACTTAATTAAAATTTTCAGAATACAGAAAATGGGAAGATGGAGTCGAATTTTCCGTACCCAAAAATGTCCACTTAATTCTTGAGCGCCCTGACACTATCTGATGTTTTAATTTATTATTATTATTATTTAGCAACCATCTTCCACCTACCACCTATTTCATATTATAACAGCAGTCTTCAGAGCTACTCTTCTGGTTTAAAGGGTGAAAACAAGGAAGAGACTAACAGGAAACGTGCCAATTTATTCCTCAGAACTAACAAAGCAACTGGGCTCGATCTCGGATAAGATTCAGTTTTATTTGAGTTTTAGATGTTCTTACATGATCACAACTGTGTGTAACCTCAGGTCAAACAAGGCTTTTATTTCAGATGTCCGTACAGTGACCAGTTATCATCGGATGACCTGCTTGTGTGCTACTTGGATTAAATAACCCTAAATCAAGACATAACGATTTGCTATAATTTTCAAACTACGCCAAACAAAGCATACACAATGTAACGTGGATTCCATCTATTCTACGTTCTAAGGCACCGTAGGCGTGGCCAGCCCACGTTCGCCATACTGCAGGAAATATGCCCATTGCAACGCTCCACATTCAGCTAAGTGGAACGACAACCAACATCGAACAGTAAATAGCCGATCGTGATTCCCTCTCGATCAGCTCCACGATTTATTGGCCCCTCTTCCATCATCGCAAGAAAAATTGTAAAGACTCTGTACAGTCTTGCACGAAAGGAGTAACAATAAATACAAATATTTTATTGTTAAAAGATTTAAAAAAGGTTTTAGCATATTCAAGTCAACTTCAAATTTCCTTATAACTTTCAATAAAACTGGTTTCATAATTCATTTTTTTTTAGAATAAGAATCTTACCCACGGTTTTAAAGTTATCTAAATTCAAGGACTTTTGCTTTACAAAATAGTTTCATACAAAAACACACAAAACTTAAGGTAACTTTGAATGCTCTCTAAAGCTCAAAAATTCGGTATAAAAGGACTTATTATTCAACAAAACATATAAAAAGGTTATTCCTTTCTTGTATATTTAAAACCTAACTTAAATCAAATCACGAAATGAGACATTTGACATCGCGCATGCACGGTTACCCCATAGTGAACAAAAGCTTGAACTTAAAGCTTGCATACAAGCTTTAGAGGAAACTACCATCAGCCTCCATCGCTCAGGAGATAGAGCATTGGTCTTAAAGCTAAAGGTGTTCGAATCTCTCTGGACGCATTTAATCACGTAAGATTTGTCAATTTTATGAGTATTACATTTTGCTCCTTTTACCATTTATGTTGTAAGTTGAATTTACGTTTGTACCTATTAATGTTTCAGTTTATGGTTTTGTGTTAATTTATATTTACGAAGCAAAATTAATGATATTATATGAATACAAATTTAAGTTTATTATCACTAAAAAACATGGAAAAAAATAACAAAAAATAAAAAACGACTTCTATGTCATACAAGTGGGTTTCTATTTTTTGTTTTTTTTTTTTGGCTACCTTTGACCCATGTAAAGGTCTAATCTTAGCTCAAATTCTCATTATAAAACTCACAAGGCATGCGTTTATGTACTTAATTTTCTATGACACGGAAAAGTAGAAAAGATTGTAGGAAAAATTAAAAGGCATTTGATTATTGGTTTTATGTATGTTCATAGGAAAAATAAACTCCTACAGTCATCCCCTACTATAGGGGATGACTGTAAAAACCTCAAAAATACGCTTACAGTAATAGGTAGATAGAATTTCAAGAAATTTATATTTCTAAACATTATTCAAAACATTTCCATTATGTTTTAAACGTGAGTGTACAGGTAGAGGGCCAATATTAATACATCCGCCGTTTATTTCGCAAAAAGCCGCCTAGACATCGTGTTTCTTGTTGCTCATGCATCCTGCAAGCCGCCAGATCGCTCGTTTTCTATAAAATAAAAAGCAAATAAGCATCTTGTGCCGAGGAGGTCAGCCGTGCACTGCCCCTCATTGTCTTCAATACGACCGGAGTAATGCCCAGTCATGAGCTTTTAGCATCCAATAAAGCCTATAACAAAACGTACTTTCTAAAATTGACACTACAACTCCAGAATTCAACACACATCCCATTGTATGCAACTATGTACGTAAAGTACAAGGCGAAAATATTCACGAAGATAAAATTTATAAAATTTATAGACTCGTACTGATGCGTCGCGTTTGCTACAACAGACCGTCTAAATCTGTTTTTGCAATAATGCGGTCGTTTTTGGTCGCTTAGTTTGGCACAAGACCTTGTATGCCGTTTGGAACTATCGGAAATCTTCGCTGCACAACTTTATAATCCTCGTGCCGGTTGTTGAGCCAGATTTAGCTTACTCGTTTTCTACGTTCTACTTTGCGGTTCTAAAATACAATGGAAATGATATGTGCAGGCGAAATAGTAGGTTGCCATACGTTTCCATGTTCGTCGATGATAAAATCGTGGTCGGTAGGCGGTAACAAAATATAATTGTGGCGAAGTGTGTTGAAACTAAAGGCTTTTAAGGTAATGAGTTTAAAATAAGCAGTGGGCCAGAAGCTGCGGCGATCTCGGCCACGCTCTGCGACGCATCAGTGAAATATGTGCAGACATGTAACGGTTTTGTATGTCCAATTAATGTTCGTTAATGCGGCACTAAAAACTTTACGTTATTACAGCTACATAATTACTAATGTATTGATCGCAGACGCATTAAATGAGATGTTACTGTGAGCCCGCTATTTGGTTTAAATTCAACAAATAAAAGTAACGGACGCTTACCGATCGTAAAATGTTAATTATATGAAAATGTTACCGACGTCTTTTATCTTTTAATCGTTTGAGTAATTATATTACAAAATAATTACGCACAGCGGAAAACAAATCAGGATGTTAGTTGATTTGCTATCGTAAATTGTAATCTATGCAATTTATCTCCTAAAATGTTACATAGTCTTTAAACAATCACGTATGTTCCCACGTCGATTTAAACTGATATTGTTTGTAGAAAAGTTCCTAAGGTAGTTTGTCTGTTTAGGCTTGTTTGCCCCCGAGTCAGCCGTGGATCTGCAACTTCTAATAAGAGCGTAAGCTCGCTATTGCAATTTATGGGCCTAAGAAGATTGCGCATACCAATCGCCTCCCGCCGGCGTGGCCTGCCGCTTATAAATCGCGATCCGACCAACAACAGTCGAGTTTTAGCAAATCGTTATAGAATCTGATTATAGCTGAGCGAGCCGCAATAACGGGAGAATTACGACAATTATACAGTGTACAGTTAAACCGGTCGGATTTATGGCGCGTCCTATTAGGCGATACGACAATACGACGCCATCCATCACGTATGAAAGGGAAGCTCCGATCCGATTTGATTTACGCATCACTTTCGACCCGTTACCGCTTTCGAACGGACAGCCCGATAACTCGAAAGTCGGCAAGCAAGACAGATGTGGGGACCGCTGGTTAATTTTATGATAATGGCCGCTTACCGCGTGTGAAGTGGAACGCGCCCTGGACAGATATCGGATTGGCCCAGTTATGGAGATGTGGAATATGATGGATGCGCTATCGGAATGTTATTGTTGAACCGTTTCATGAGTCTGATATTGTTTAGATTGTATTCTACTAATATTTATTTATATATAATAACAACTTCAAATTTGTATGAAAACTAAAAGCTTGTTAAAAAGCTTTGTCACGATTTTTTTGCAGCAAAGAGCATGCAGTCCACCAGATGGTAAGATGCCACTGCCACCCATAATCTCCTAATCCATGAGCGGTAGTGGCCACGTAATTCAACCTCCGTCTCAATTTTTTTAAATTGATACGGAGGTTGAATTACGTGGATTACGTGAAATACGTGAATTTTTGAACCGACATGGTTTGGCCGGACTGCCACCAGAGCTATAGGTACCTATTTGTAACATGAAACAATACTTGTTTCCATTCGTAAGTGGTGAGCCAGCATAGCACAATAATTGTTAGAGCACTTATTCATAATGTGGACTGAAAGCTCTTTTGCTACATCATGTTCCTACATTACGTTCCTATGACGTTAATAAATCTTCACTAAAAATTACATCCGAAATCCAATTTTGTAACCATCTAGCGTTGATGAGAAACTAATTTTCTTAAAATGATCCTAAATATTTAATAGTCAACACTCACGTTTCCGAGGTAGCCGCTGCAAGGTTGGATGGGGGGCGGCAAGGGCGGCAGCGCGGGCGAGCGGCGAGGGGTGCTCCGCCCGTGGGGCTCCTCCGTCTGCCCCATCAGTTCAGGACCATTACTGAAAGGAAATGAAATGTTAACAGAGTTCTTTCCTCGACTGCAATATATTCTCTTTGAATATTTATTTATTATTTTATTTTATTTTATAAAAATAAAAATAATTTATAAAAAAAAAACATAAGATACCTATTGTAAATGTTTCAAGTGGGCGTACATGGCCAAATTATACAAGATATATTCTCTCTTAAGATATTGTAAATGTTTCAAGTGGGCGTAAATAGACAAATTATAAAAGAAAGAGAGCAAGGAAAAATACGCGAAGTACTTTGAGATCGATTTTGATATAAACTAAACCGATGTAATTAAATTTCAAAATCATTTTTACCCGCGACGGTACGATAGATTTTCTTACAGTTTTTATTTTCATGGGTTGTGGGTGGTGGTCGTTTTTTCAAAATTTTGTAATTTTGCCTTTTATTTTTCTACCTGTCAGCGAACAATCATTATTAAATAAATAATATTAAATAGATAATTAGAAATAATATTTAATAAATAGTAGGTACGTGTTTCTCGTGAGTGATCTCTTATCAGGATTTACATTTCTAGGGGGGCAGCTTTCCTCTTTGACGACCGAATGGTGCAAATCCAATGATTAAAGACATTTCTTAAATAGTATTATAAGCTACAAACTGTACTAATAAATGAAATGAAAAAGACAGCCCATGCTTTAAGCTTATAAATGTGCTTATTAAATCGACAATGGCACCTTAAAATACATATCTCACTACTATTTTACGTATGATCGTATAATCAACAGTTGAACCTATTTTTGGAACGACATTCACGCAAAATACTTTACCTCAGTCAAGCTCTAGCGACCATAGCCTACTTCTTACTCTTAATGTATACAATAAAAATGCAAATTTTATAATTTTATTATACTAATAAGTATATATACAATAACGCATTAGTATAATTATGACTAGATCTGCATAAATATTCAGACTTATTATGGTACATATATACTTTAATATATTATACGGTATTCGTGCCCTTAGCACGAGTATATTGCTCGTACTCTAGTACGAGTTTTTTCAAAACGATCATTGCTTACGTATCGC
>DWNE01006596.1:0-12936 GCA_018249875.1 Cecropterus toxeus
CCACCAAAAACATTCTGTAAAAAACTAGCCAAGTCTCGATGGAGCTGCTTGTTTATCTCTAAAAAGTAATGAAATCTGGACAAAGTCGTACCAAGTCTAATATTCCTTACTGCGATTTCTTCATTATTATAGTTAATGTTGTGTGTTGTGTTGTATTGAGTCTTAACATTTACTGGATAAGACTTAAAACTCAACATTCTTTATACATTAATGGGTACAAGTCAACGGCCAAGTCACACAACATTAACTATCTTGATAAAGAAATCGAAGTAAGGAAGGCAGCAAGTCTAAGATGACTTCATGTGTCAATAATATCATGTACATAATAATCATAATAGAATATCGGTGCGAATTAGAAGATAATCACTATTTGGTCACTGAACACAGGGACCTTTAAACATAGAGCGTGGGCCGCGGAGGCACTTAGCTTAGGACGTTAACAGACTGCAATATAATTAGCTCGAAAAAAACGCGGCAATACACACTGTATAACAACAATATTCGTAAATATCTGTCCATATAGGATCTATTTCATTTTTATATTTAGTTTCTATGTTTGCAATGTCTTACGTCGGAGTATAATTGATGTAATTATTTGTGATGATACCTATATATTATTAAAATTTGGATTGTTCGTAAATTTTGAATACAGATCTGTTTCAACGCTTTCATCACTTATAGCCCAACATATACTGACAACATAAAAAGGTCTATAATATAAATCTAAATTCATCATTTAAGTAACAGTCTGCCTGGGTATTAGGTCGGCATGGTCTTCTGGCATGGCTTCCTATGTTCATTAGGTGAATCAAATCGCAAATTGTAATTATAATGAAGTTAGGTATAAAATAAGTACAGATAATAATAAATTCAAATATTGTTCAAATTTTTGTTTAAATACAAAAGGGCCTTCATGAAAATTTTAACAAATAGTTGGAGCGTGGGAAGTATGTCAGATGTCTGCATTATAATCTTTGAAAGGCTTTACGAACGAGCACTTGATTCTATATGTTTCTTTACCTCGATAAAACATTAATGGCGTTCTTGATTATATTACCACTGGCTATTACATATCGCACTTTGAGATCGTCTGCTCTGTAGTGACATGTATCAGTACTTAATGGAATAGCAGCGCAAATTGGCTCGCCGCGGATAACATTCTACAATTTACAGCAAAGAGTATGTATATGCACGGATCTACATGAACTTCATCTCTACAATGTCTAAACATTTAACCAAATCCAAGCAATATGAATAGGAACTCTTAAAGATTTATTATTTTGATTGACAAAATATTTAGGTTGATAATGTTTGAAATAGAAATGCTGCAATCACAAAACTAATTTCAGATTAGGAAGATAGTCCACATATCAGTATTGTAGGTGCCTGGTAAAGTGAGCTCCAGGTATGCCACAGTTGTGAAAAGGTATTTAATGTTTTCATATGCCTATAAAGTCAATATGTGCGTATGTATAGTGAATGTATAAATAGGAACAAATTTATTATTAAGGTTGTTGTACTGTTTTAGAATAACTCTTAGGTTTGGGATACGTGTGTATTTTATTTAATAAAGTTACTAAAAATGTTCTTTTTTGCGCAAAACTATATTAAACGTAGAACTCGCACAAATTACATAAAGATTAGAAAAACTTATCAATTTAGTAATTTCTTAAACAAATTAACATACAACCGCTAATTCGAAGCGCGTTGAAGTCTTTTCTATTCACTATAGAAATCACCAAAGCAACGCTACTGGTTTTGTACAAATACGTATGTAAAATAGTATACATAAGTGGCAAACATTACGTCAACAGCATACATCTTCAAAGTAATGAGCTTAATGAAAGCGTCGTGTTCATCAATCAGGTTAATGGCGAACACTACATGTACTCGTAACTGCTCTCATTTTATTTCAAGACAAAGTCACTGAACAGGAGCATTATTTTAATAATGCCTCATTCGCTTCACTTCTTTAGTCAAGCATTTTTAACATGTTACGATGTATGGGAAAATACACGTGACGGAGTTATGTAGGCGTGGCGTATGTGATTGGCGAAATTACGTGCGTGTAGACGTAACTTTCGCTTGAGCTTCTTTAGTTTTACTCGTACCCATACTATTGACAGATTACAAAGCAGTTGTAATTCAATTAAGAAACAAAAGAGTAATTTACTACTATACTACGATTAATTATATATTTAGAATAATATTTTAATGTGACAAAAGTTAGAGTGTACAATTATGAGTTAGCGTTTTAAAATAATCTTGTCATCTAAATTTGTTTTAATTAAAAAAGGGTATAACTGAGTTGATTTCACATGTCATAAAATATTTCCCAATTTAATTTATCACATTATCACCGATGTAAACGATAACGTTAACGGTTCATTAAGCCGCCGAATCCATTAAGTTAATATTAAAAATTTCACACCACATTAAGAAAAAGGTAAAAGTTACGAAAGGTGTCTTTAAGTTCCGTTTTACATGCTATTTCTCGGTTAACAATAGATAAAACAGAATGTCTTGCCAAATCATGGTACTGTCAATGAAGGTGTAATTACGTGAATGAAAATGAATGGACTCAAAAATTCATACATTCAGACGTCGACTGATCTTATGCCATAACGTGATACACGTAAAACTGAGTTAGTCGCAACATATATTTCCAACGTATAGTGTTGCATTGTTAACAAAGTGCAGTGCCGTGGTATCACAACATCCTTGTGTTTGGATGTACACAATCGTCGACGGTTCGGGACGGGCAGGGTGCGGAGCGCGAGACCGCGGCACAGTGCTCATCGACCCCGCAGCGCAGACGCAAGTGTGAACACACATCACCGCTCAAGGTGTAGTCGCGTAGTGCCCAAGTGAATCCCATCGGTCGTCACCATGCGCCCAGTGAGTACAAGTGACCGCTTCTCAGTTTTTAATCGATTTGCAACAGTGTCTCGTCATGGCTTAATTGGCAATATTTTTTGTGGTGATTAGTAATTAGTCACATACGTGCACGTAAGAATAACTCTTGAGTGATTCGTTATCTAATAGTTCATTGTTATATTTCTGTTTAATTGATAATTAATTATGTAAAGAGGATCTGTTAAGAAGATAATTCGTAAAAAAAATTAACTCCAAATTCCCGAAAAAAATACACTGAAAATATTCAAAAAAAAAATATGTTATTTTTACAATATATTAATATTTTTTCGCTTTAGAGTCATAGATAAAGATATAGAAAATCAATTAATCAGACAGTTAATTAATATTTTTTTACTTGAACGAAAATAAATTTATTTATCAATCTCGGTGTTAAATGGTGTCTATATCTGTTTTTATAACTCATATTTATTTTGTATAACACGATATTATACAAAATAAATATGAAATAGAAAAACACTTGTAATCGGTAGTAATCGCAAAACGAGTGGCTAAATATATAAGTACCGTGTAAATTGTTATGAAATCTACCTACTAACGTAAATATCCAACTTAATAGACGTTTGAATATGTTGTAAATCAAAAATTAATCGTTGTTGAACCATACTCACTATTTCCAAATTATGTAACTAACGGTCAATGTAACAATTATGATTAACATACAAGTAAGTTTCGAGAAACGTTTCGTTGCAAATAACGACTGCAAATCGCTATGCTCGAAGAGCACACAATTATGAGCTTTCACTGTACCGGCATGTGAGTTGTTAGCTCTTCCAGATACCCAAAACTTCAGAGCAAAAGTGATATTATATAATAATGTACGATATGCCAATTCACACACTTGTTAGTCATCTAATCTATATTTTAACCCTCCGAAAATATCAATACAATTTTAACGGTAGAGTTACTCTAAATATGACATGCTTAAGGTTTCTAAGTAAATAAGGTACAAGTAAGAAGTGTGATTTAAGTATGCAACTTATCAATGCACTTTCCCCCTACTGACGTAACGCGCGTGTGATGACGCGAGCTCGTTTACATGAATCGTCGGAAGAGACGTCTATTAAGGATTCATCAGACGATACGCCTTCTACGGGTTATGAGTGAAATATAAAATTGTACTCATTGTTTCGCTCATGTAGTCGCGGTACAGTAACTATAGTATATAATATAATACATTGACTATGTGCACTCTTTGTTATTTATTTTATATTAAACTTTACGGTCTACGTTTATAGGTACTAAAGAGCTTTTTCCCGCAGGTTCGTTTACATGGAAAATTTATTCAGTAACTTGGTTCCCACATATTGTTATGTGTATTGCGTACTCGGCGTCTAATTAAAATGAAATATAAAAATGTGATCATTCTGTGTATATGCTATTCGGAAATAATAGTAGAAATAAATATATATATATATGTTTATTAGCAGTATTGTAATTCTCCACTAACTTGAAGAATAAAAGTAAACCATTGGGAATTACATGTTTTAATCATGAATCATTTGGATAGAATAGATGTGTGAAATACTTTAAAACAAAAACGACTTTTTTGAATGTGTTTAATACTTGGCATACAAATAATTTATGCCTGAATCAATATGTATAGAGAATCGAAAAGAAGAGCTAAATGAGACCCATGAGGACGGAAATCGCGGGTAAAACCTATGTCTAAATTTCTTTCTACCTCTCCATAATGCTTGCATGTTATGGTTTTTTCTTTTAACATTTTTTAAGTAAGTTGATGTTCGAGATGCGACGTCGAAGTTATCAATTTATTATAATTATTATTCACGAACTGCCAATATGGTAACCATTTGACCTTTCCAATGTTGTCAATGAATGTTTAGCACCACTTTCACGTCGAGATATATTTATAGAACTAATTTAAATAGTTCTGTATAAATTATAAACGATCCTTAGCTAAGAATCTGTCAGAAAAGTGAAATTATAGTAGGAATATTAAGCACTCATAATTGGAAGATTTCCAACATCTTACGTAACAGAGGTTCTTCGCAACAGTGACCAAGTCATAACCTTATGCTACATACGGGGATGATTCTTGTATTTCCAGTTTTAAAAACGATTTATTTACTAGCCACCGGTTCAAAAAATCGTTTCCTGTATTGCAACAGAGAAATGTCTTTATGTTATGAAGTCTCTACCGATTTGGTAAACCAGTTTGATTTATGAGTTTGATTATTTTGGAAGATAGGCGATAAAAATTCTAAAAGTATTCTACATTTGCTTATTTGGTTCTATCATTTTTGTCGTAAATCTGTATGTTATATAAAATTAAAAAATAAAAACAAAAGGAAAGTAACAATGCCCGTCTGTAATCCAATTTCACCTACACACAGGTGTGTAGATAGGGTACAGCTTCCATTATGAACAAAACATCGGTGTAGTGACGAAGTGAAACAATGTTTTGAGGACAGTATCAGTTTGACGCACATTGTTTAGTAAACAACGCCCACCTTATAGATAGTTCAATATCTACTTACTTTACTTAAGATATAATTCATATATCCGTAGGAATTCCTTTGTTTTTGTATAGAAAGTAATATAAATATAAATTATCTCTTCGTTCACACGTTGGTCTTCAAATTGTGTCTTTACACGGTTCCGGTTCAAATAGCGTCTTACTACGAGTATACATTCAATGATATGGAATCCAAAAGCATTGATGCAATTTATTACATTATCGTACGTAAATATGACATCATTATAATCCAATGTTGTAATGTTTGCGATGGGTCTAATTTCTGATTTATAACTTTTTAATGTCATAACTACTCCTATCACCATCAAGTGCAAATTGGCAAGCATTTTATGGCTTTTTCATATTCATGACGTTCATATCTGTCATTGACATCACATGTGAAAAATCGGTAAGTGCAAGTCGGACTCGCGCACGAAGGGTTCCGCACCATTATCTACAATATTGAGCAAAAACACTTTTTAATATATATATATATTTAATTTTTAGTATTTGTTGTTATAGCGGCAACGGAAATACATCATTTGTGAAAATTTTAGCTTTCTAGCTATCACGGTTTATGAGATACAGCCTGAAGACAGACAGACAGACGGATAGACAGCGGAGTCTTAGTAATAGGGTCCTGTTTTACCCTTTGGGTACGGAACCCTAAAAAGCCGCTCTCTTAGTAGGATGTTAACCTTCTTAAATTAGATTTAGCCGTAAAATTATTCGCAGTCATACTGTATTAAGCGATTCAAGACAAAGTAACAGAAAGTAAATGATGTTCTAACGTCTCGTTGAACCGGCTCATTTAAACCAAATGCATTATATTGTTGGAATTCGCGCCGTGAGACAGTGAAAGCAGTAACATACTAGATATATCTTATAATTTTGAACATCATGTTATTCTCACGATGTGATTAAGTGATACATTCGACATTAATACTTACACCATGTTTTCTAATTACTCATTGTCGGTCTTGTAAAGGATGCATGTAAAGGAATGTGCATTCGTTATGTAACATTTTTTTTTTTGGATTTGTGGATTTCGGGACATGGCTGCTATTTCGTATTACATATAATATTAGTAATGTTTATTGCTATACATTACTTAGGCCCAAAGATGGGGCTGCAGTAATTAAACTGAGCGTACTAACGAGTAACATAGTTGTAGGTAAATCTGCTGTGATATATAGCCATACCTTAAATAAGGTTTTAGTAAGAGGCAGTTTAAATTTGTTGTTATTATTCTGTGTTGGAATGTTGTTGTGATCGTTTTTGGTCTTTGAGTGGAATCAAGCCAAGATTGCGCGCAGAGCTTACGTGATCTAAGCCCACATCATAATTTTTTATCTTATCGTTATAATCTAAAATAATTTAAATTTATTTATTGGCATCAATTACTTCGATTAGTGGTTTATTTGAGTTTTAATACAAGTGTAGGTAGTTTAAATAGTTTTTAGACTACTTCAAAACATTCTGAAGATCATAATTTATTAACTATATAGCTGATTATGTCACCTCAACGCGAAGTAAATCGATCCCTTGATCGCTCGAATTGATCTGACTGTACATATCTTCTGTGAAGATCGTAAACACGCTGGCCTTAATAGCGAGCTTTGTGGGACTCCCCTTGGAACTGGCCTGTAAGAGTTTCCTGCTCTTTTTTATTTGTTAGTGTCTTCAGTTACAACCAACTGTTGTATCTGTCGTAGAAGGGAATGGTTCCATCGTTTTTTTTAGGGACGCTGTATTGATCTAGCTTGAAGAGTTTACGCGTTGCTTATTAGGTATCTACGTATTTTTAAGTGATCAAATATTACATATATTATATGTAAGTCATCATACGTTTGTTAAAGGACATTTTTCCATTATGTCTATTTATGTCCGCGTGCGTGCGTATCTTACTTGCACGTGTGAAATAATTACTGCAATTTCATTACGTTCCTCATGCAGCTTTGATAACGGAAAAAATATCTATGAAACGCTTATGGCACGCATGCGGACAAAAAGGCTCTAAAAGTTCAGTCATATCAATAATGTCGGGTAATAAATAAAGTAAGAAGAAATAACCATACCTATGAGATGAGCTTAGAAAGTGGCAATAATTTGAAATCACATTATTCACGCATAATTTTATTTATAGATTGACTATAAATATATAAAATATTAACATATCAAATATTTAATCCCCTTTCTCTTTTCCACTCGTAATTATTTTAGAATACCATAATAAGGATTTTTTTATAAAGTATTTGCAGAATGTAGTATTTTGAGATGATAGTATATTGTATGTAATATAATAATTATTTGTTCTTATCCGTTAGTAGCTTGGCGTTCTACTTACTGCGTGTTTAGAATAGTACCTACTAGATTTTCGGATGCATATTTTGTTAATCGTTCATAACTAATACTCACATAAAAGTTAATAAAAATGTTAGCTAATATTCATTGCTTGTTCGATGATTGTACAAAATAATTTTATAATAGAAGCGTGAAATAATGCATAACGCCAAATTTTGGCTATCAAGTTTTTAAGTAAGAAAGCTCTTTGAAGTTCAATTATGGAGGTTTTTATGTCGGGACCTATTTCTGCCTTCCAACTGCGGTTTTAAGTGGTACTTATTACAAGGTAGACATATTCTTATATGTACCTATATACCAAACGAGGTACCTGATGGAAAGTAGTCACCGACACCTATAGAAATTTGCAACCCCAGAGGAGTCACCAATGAATCGCCGACTTTCCTATCCTATTTAGAGACAAATACAGATCTTTACAAATTGCACTAATTACTTACCAACAACAGATGTATTGCTGATTAATTATTTGTTAATTTAGTGTCATGAAAAAAATATAAAATGACCTTTTAAAAATATAATGGTTACTTGTGCGTAATATTAAGATCTGTATAATGTAAATAAATTATCTGCCGATAATTGTATTTAGTATGTAATTACATACTTTTTACTTTTTGTTGATATTCATTAATAATGTCAAACACTTTTTTCGTTAAAATTTTTAAAGTTTTTTTGGTTTTTATTGTAGATTTACTTTTTTTACTTATATTTCATAGAACTGAGTTAATTCAAGAAAAGACCTTTGTGTATAGCATTTCGCGATCTCCATCCGCCGCGTAATGAAACAAGACGTGCGTGTAAGTTCACTTGCATTGTATTTTGCTGATGTTGAGCGATTTCATTCAATTTGTGTTAATTAGGCTATAAAAGACAATGAGCATTTATATTTAGACACGAATAAGCAATATGAAACATATTATTATCATTAAGAACATTGCACATTTTCTAAGGCGATAAAACAATGCTTATTCTTAAGTAGGCCCGGATAATGAGGTGTCGCAAATCATGAGATTAGGCACTGAAGCGGATCGTAGCATTAAGGATGTTAAACAGATTTGGGCAATATTACGACATTGCTAACAATTCTCACAGCTTGATCAAATGGTTGTAATTATTCACTACTGGAATAGTGAGGTACATTATACAAATTGCCATTTTTGCACTAAACTCGAACCGAATGGAAGACTTTTGTAGAATCCATTGAGAAAGCGGCAAAGTTCAAAGGCTTTCATTTTATCATTCTGTCGGACGTTGACCACCTCAGTAGTATTGTGAATGGATATTGAATAGAGTCACCATAGTAATTCTGGCTGTTCCTATACAAATATCAAATTCATTGACGCAATCTTTTTGACGCCAATATATTATTGAAAAAATATTTAAACATAAAAAAAAATCTTAAAGGAATCAAAACTAAAAACAACAATAAAACAATTATTTACTCTTTATATCGTTTGTCTAAATAAAACATTACTTTCGGCGCGACGAGACTCACTTCATATTAGTAAACTTAACACAGATATTTTTAGATATAACAATTATGGTAATAATAAATAAAGGTGAGATTTTAATTTATTTAAAGTATGTTTATACATGAATTTACTTCATTTAAATATGTTTGTTGAATGAAATAAAAATAGTCTACGAATAGAAACAATACGTTTTCATATGACGTTTTTCTTTGAAATTTCTTACATTTCATTATATAATACTGTATAGATAACATCGCGATGTTGCTTTGTGATGTGTTTAATTGGATGAAAGTAGCTTCCATTTGGTTTTAATAACTCATCTTTACTGTTTAATTTGAAAGCTTACATTTAGTGAATAGGTGATGGTAATCTTAAGTAACGATAATGATAAACATTGGGAAACATTAAACTTAACTTTGTTTTACTTGCCGCTATCTTTTTAACCGTTATTGTTAGTGCCAGATGTAACAACAATAATTGTTTTATTTCTTTTTTAATTATTTTTAAACGATACCAAATTGTAACTAACTACGTTATTAAAATGTTTGCTTGTCTCTAAAACTGCTGAATCTACTTGGACGGGACTTTCACGAAAGTACTTATATTGAAAGGGAATGCGAAAGTAACAAGAACAGTGCACTATTATTTACTACTAAATCATCTGAAATGATGTTAAAAGTAAGAAAGATGCGTGCAGATTTAATTGATTTCTTCAGGTAGAAGCAATGTAGTTCAACCGGGGAAACACCACCGCTACACAATTTTTTTTGTTCTTGCGTTTCAGTGGAAGGGTGTGGTTGCCAGTTCACTTTTATACGAGGCGACCATCTCAGTCCTCGGGAGTAGCAACGCATCTATTATCGACTTCAGATAGAATCCCTGTTTTATATAAAGTTGTAGTATAAAGTAAACCACTTATCATCAGGTGGGCAGCTTGCTCGTTTGCTATGTGATATCTCTAAAAAAATTATTTACGCATTCAGCTCATTATAAATACGTGTGTCCCTAAATCCCACGTCAATCGTTTAAGGAAGCAACAAATCAACGGAACATCGAGTCACGTCCCATCTACGCAAGTCACGAATTACCGAAGTTTGTTACAATGATTGTTGTATGAGCCTTATTTAGTCACATCGTCTAGATTAAACGAGAAACATCAAAGCAGCCGTCGGTTTATGATTTGCATTGATACATTGATGTCTGTCACATTTTGTACATACACAGTAAGTATATTTTTGCAATGATCTGCGTATAATAGTTTCAATTTCAAAGTCGAAAACGCAATTTAGTAAATAATTTGTAGTTTATGATTTAGTTTGTGATTTAAAAGAAATCACTGTTTTATAAGATTGGAATTGAAAGCAGTAATCAAAAACCACATACGCATTTTTTTCTCTTAAAGTTTATAGTCCTAACAGACTGGAAAAAAAAGGATCAATGCATATCGATTAGTTTTTTCTTCTGAAATACTTTTTTATTTTTTTAATGCGGCTTTTTTTCAACCACGGTTACAATCAATCTTGGTTAGAAAAGCTTTTAAATGAAAATCACACCGTTCAAATCCCAAAAAACTACTAAGCCACAAACCTATACACCTCTCTTTTTGCGTGGGGGGTAAGATATTGTTGAATTTATTTTGATTAGGTATCATTTTATTGCTCCAACGCAAACAAGAATTTATTGAACGTAATAGTTTCTATTCCTACAATATTTAGAAAAGTAGCATATGAAACGGAGGGACACACACATAGGTACAAGACATAAACACTGCTACAAGTACACAGGAATAGTGTGTATAATAAGTACATGAAAAAAAAACATTTTTTCTCAAGTTGTGTTTCACATACTAACATTACATCATGGTTCTTGTAACCTACCGAAAGGTGTCTATGGTGTTAATTATGATTTATGTAAATTGACAATAGGGGCACGACGCCGTAGTACCGTCGGGAGAAATCCGCGCCGTGCGTAACTAACGGTACCGGTAGGGCTGCCTACAATCAACAAAGGTAATGGAAATGTTCGAAAACCCATTCGTGCGCTGCTAGAGTTGTCGTATAGCTGCTGCTAGACATAGTCGCAGTCTAAGCTAGAGGTACTAAAGTCACATTTGCATTCTTTGCGGAGAAATTTCAAATATGTAGATTATCTTCGCCATTAAAGTATGCATATAACCTCGTAAAATCAAACGTAAATCAACCTCAAACCGGGCCTCAAATGCTGTTATTAATAATAATTTAATACAGATTAGCTAGTTAAGTGCCGGTTGTGTTTATGTTAGATGTTCAATATTCTTATCATAGATATTAAATTCTTTTCATTAGTTTTCTTCATTTATAAGATGTATAAATATTTTTTCATCTACACTTTCATTCATCTTAATTATAATCAAAATAATTAAAAGTAATTAATAATAGATAATTTTGATATATAAGAACGAAAGCCTAATTCTGGATAAAACATTAGGTAACCCTAAAAAGATCCACACGAATTTCTGTACTAGCAAGAGTTACTCTGGCTATCTTAAATTCACATACTAATAAACTTCAGAATTTACATATTGTTCACATTTGTCAACAAAACGTTTGTTACCATGATTTGTCACTTATTATTATTACTATTGTTATATACACCTATCTTACTATACCTATCTTTGGGAATGTAACCAAACCACGTGACCAATTCAGGGGCAGGGAATCTTCAAAATATGACGCTTTATCACAGGTTTTATTTTCGTTCAGGTTTTCGTCACGTAATCAATGTCACACAAAGGAAATCTCGTGTTTTCTAACTGTATTCAAATATAGCGTTTAACTTTCAGTTTGCAATAAATAATTGGAAGCCCTTTTAATTACGACGTGAAAACTAGAGGGGGAGGGGGGAATACTTATATACTACGGACCCAAGGGGAGGAAGAGGGATCAAAATTGGTCATAATAAGCAAATTGTTTTTTTTTAAACCCACGATGGTTAAAATATTATTGAAAAAAGGATAAAATAATTACAATAGCTCTTACTATTTGGCTCTTGAAGATGTAGATGTGGCAGTACCATATTGAACTCCCTGTGATTTTTAATAAAATATCTAAGAAAATCCGTCGGGGGCTGCCATCACTTTGGCCACTACTTTGGCTAAAGATTAAGATTTTAAAAAGACAGTATTGATAATTGGTAGTCCTTTTATGCCTTTGTAGACAACATAATAAACTTAATATAAATGTATTAATATTAAAATAATAATGGCAGCTTCGACGGATTTTCTTGTGGTCACTGCCGCCTCTGTATCATGCCCGTGCATCTGTAAACAACTCCACATAAAGTTTAATCAACCCCCGTTTAGGTTTAAGTTGGTTGGAACGCCTCGAATAAGTTTGTCTCCCACGACCACATCCTTCTTACTAGAATACAGCAGTTCTCTACCGTTACAAAGTTATAAAAGTGAGGGTGATGTCTTCAGAGTCGAAACACAGTGGTATCTACAACCATTAAATCTTCAGGAATGGCATCGCATCTGTGATCGTCTTCATGTAGAACACTATTCTCTATAGAATAAGTTAAAGATGTCATGTGTCGCGGCGATCACTTACCATCAATTGGATTGGATGTTCGTTTAATGCATTAACCTTACAATAAAAATAACATATAGGTACATAGTTACTTTCAAATCTGGGTCCCTTACAGTTTCACTTA
>DWNE01006597.1:0-12935 GCA_018249875.1 Cecropterus toxeus
CCTTTCTTAATAAAGATATAAATAAAGAAAAATAATTATACTCGTAGTCAATAGTCAAACCTAATTAAATTCATATTAATTTTCCATTAATACTTCGAACTTATGATATTTATTAAACGTATAAATCATTAAAGTATTTTATGACGAACCTCTTCGAACGGTTCGTTTATTGCAAATTGAGTCCGGAAAATGAGGCCTAATATTTTCCATTATGATATTTTTTTACCAAAAGTAGGTAAGTTACGGTACGGCGAACCGCGAATCATTTTAGTTATTATAACTTAATTGTAGTTTTAAAAAACTTTGCTAAATATTTCTTTGTATTTGTATGATATAGATGTAGCAAACGAGCAGTCGAAGTCTAGGCTGAAGTTGGCTATGGATTAGTACGTTAGAATGCTTCGGATAAGTATGTCTTCCTCAGCGAACGTTACAGACTAGAACACAGCACCAAAAAACTCTGTTTACAGGCAGAAACAGGTGTAGCGGTGAAGCCTCCGGAGTCAACCACAAAGTTTTTTACCATCTACAAAAATCTTTAAATGTCTAAATTAAAGTAAAAGGAAAATAACCGATCACTTTCCTAATTTTAAAACAAAATCTCTACGTCCTCAAAGTTACCGTAATGCTTAATCCTCCTTAACTGAACTGTAAGTGAATATTCAACTATACGCAAAACAAAACAATTGTAATTACCTCCTGTGAGCCGGCCACTCGGCCCAGCGCGCAAAACAAAAGGAGACTCGCGAACACGGCCATTACAGCTGCAAAATTCACTTTAACTGCCTATATCCATTTTATTTTACAACTAGCGTATTGCCTACAGAATACCAGACGAAATTCGACCACTATAAAATTCCACAGAGGGACTGGAGACCGCAAATGCTTTCGGATGCTTTAAAAATGTACTCTAAATATAACGTCAGCTACCCCGATGTTGGGATAAAACGTATTAACATTAAAAGAACGTAAAACAAATATTTCAGGTCTATTCCGCGGGAATAATAAAATTGGATCCCTTTTACGTAATTCAAGGCGGAAGCGTTGCTTATTGGCGCAACAGTTTATGTTATTATATTGAGTTATTTATTCATGAGGAGTTATCAATCAAAAGTTTATATGAAATTATTTAGAAGTGGCAAAAGAACATACATTTAACCTAGTTCCTAATTCTAATTCCTAATCTAATTCCTAGATTTCACTTGCGGTATTTGTGGTGTTTCCCCGATCGAATCATACTGGCTCTACTTTCCCTTTTACTGAATTCTTCAGAAATAATAACGTTTTTTCTTTGAGTATTAAAGTCCCAAATGAGATATAGCAAAGTGATGTTATCAACGTAACGAATTTTGTTACGTTTAAAAAACTTACTAATTATTTTTAAAACAAAGAATTTGTAAGTTTTTGTATCGGTTAAGACTACAGAACATGTTTGATGGGACAGATGATTTCCCTAATGCTATGAATTGGACATGGCAATAGATATATTTTAGTCCGTGGGATCTACCTTTACACATCTTGTAGATGAGATCTATACTAAACGTGTATGTATGTTAAGACCTTTTGAGAGTGCTTAAATGTATAAATATCACGTGGTATTATCACTGGAAAACAAATATTTATAATTTCTGTTTATCATCGACTTTTTCACGTATATTTTGAGTTTCTTGGTCTTTGTGATGTTTATTTTAAACAAATATATTACTTGTTTCATTTTAAATTAACAACAACAAAACATTCAATTCTTAATAGAAATAAAAACAAATGAATGATTCTACACATTTTATTTAACTAACAACGACAATTAAATTCTTTGTGTACAAATTTGGAAATTACTAAAATTCTTACGACGTATAAAGCGTTTCTTTGTCATCCGTATTCTTAAGACACCTGTACAGAATAGCCCAAGGGTCGATTGCAATAAATCGACGCTGCACATAAAAGTTTCAGATTGCAACACTCCCAGGCGACGTGTTGAGTTCGAGTGAAATAGTTCTTTTTTATTACGGATTGCTATATGTACTTCAATTGATGGAGAAGAGGTATTTTATCGAACAATCCAGCTATTTATAGGTCTCTAAGGTGGGATCGGGTGATATTCAATGCTTTGTTCCACCTTATTGGTCAGAGTTTATTATAGAACTGCATTGATTTCTAAAATAAAATCATTCAACCGGAGAAAATGTTTAAATTCATAACAAAATTAAATTTGTCTAATGATTATAATGTAAATGTCTACGCATGGTGTGACTTAAGCTCCATTATAAATATTTTTTGATTTTTGAAATATACAAATAATTAATCCTCCACTAAGCAAAGGTTGCTAAATATCTTTTACATTTAACTTTGTACATTATATTACCCTGTTTTAATTACATGTATTTTTAAGTATCTAACTTGCATGATATATAAGCGTGTTGTTCTTTTGCTACGTCTATTAAGCAAAACACTTCCCGTTCGTATAAGTTGTTTTGAGCACTTTTTTACAGGTCAGGAAATTTATAAGAAGTTTCCTCACGAGTTCAAAATGCACTTCTTGGATTCGAATGGACGGTCCGATTGAGAGTTCATACCTCGATCAACTTTACACTTTAGTTACAAATTCAGGCCCTATAGTAGAACAAATAGTTTATTTCTCGAAGTTGTGAATAAAATAGTATACTGTCAAACATCTGAAATACAATAATGCGTCTCCGCTCGTGTCGGAATAGACAGACATTTCCGCTGGGCGCAAATAGTACAAAGTGCACGGATCCACACATGTTCAATAAGAAACCTACTTCGCCCGTGTTTGTTCGCAAATACTTAAAAGAACTGAATGAGATCAGACTAGTGATAGGATAGATTGAGACACCCCCTTTAATTCTATACCTATTTCGTGCTTTGCAACTTTACGTATTCATTTGTAACTTTATAGTTTTTTAAAACACAATCTTTTAGAAACCAAAAGCCTTTTTGGTACGTATAAATTTATTTAAAAAATTGTAACATTAGAAGTTAGTTTTGAAGTAACTTAGTAGTAGTAGTAGTATATTATAATTACTTATATTAATTACATTATAATTACATGCATTGTTAATTCTGAGCACTAAGAAATGAGCACTAAGACCTGACGACTAAGAATTAAGCACTAAGAATTGAAAACTGATGACTGAGAACTGAGGACTAAGAACTTAGGGCAAAAAACTCAGATCTAAGAATTGAGAACTGACGACTAAGAACTGAGTACCAAAGGCTGAGGAGTAATACCTAAATACTAACAAATAAGAACTTAGTACTAAGGTCTAAGAGCAGAGGAATGAGCACTGAGGTCTAAGAAACTATGACTAAGAAATATTGTACTTATTATTAAGATCTAAGAACAGACGGCTGAGCAGTGAGGTCCTATAAGATAGGACCTATAAGAACTAAGGACTAAAGTCACAGTAAACAAAATAAACATAAAACATAAACATAAACGCTTTCTACACTCATAGCCCTACAGTAGGATTTTCTCTTGTATCGTGGGTGCCATGGATACACAAATACAGACACCACAAACACCCAGACCCAGAACAGAAATCTAAACTCATCATTCAAATTTCTGTCGGGGATCGAACCCGGGTCACCTATAAGGAACTTCATGTAGAACAAGGGTTCCATTTGAAGGCCATCACTGACGCCTTTCTACTCCTGAGGACTAAGACGGTTGCGTTATAAATAAGTGATCCCGCTACCACACCCTTTCGACGAAGCGCAAGAACTGCCTCACGTTAGAAATAGGTATGCTTCTTAAAATAAAATAATAATAGTCACATAATTATCGTGCCATTTTTACTGTTATTTTTTCTAATAAAGCAACATATACAGACGTAGACCATAACTATAACTATCGCAGGATAATTTGTGTCGAGTGTACGGTAATTTTGAATACTATTTAATATTTTAATATAAAACTGGTATACGGAGTAAAATATAATTTTAAAACGATGCTTAACTCCCGCGTTTACGAGGTTCACGGCTCGCGTCGGGTTTACGACTTGTTTTGTTAAATCTAGATTAAGCTACCTACAAATATGTATACGCAGTATAGGGCAAGGACTTAATACGTAAAGGAGCAGTTCCAACGATGCTGTGTATGTGTAATTTATAATTATTTACGCGATTGCCTCATATCAGATGGAGGATAAAGAGTTTTTTAAAGTTACGTTTGTATTCTTTATGTTGTGTTACGCTCTACAGCCCAAATGTTTTGCGGATTGGAACATATGACACGTCATTAGAGTTATTTCAGTTTGTTTTTTAAAATATTGCGCTTACGAACAGTATAAAAAATGGGAGGCATGTTTTTTTATTATAATAACAATATGGGCATGAAATTAAAGCTAGTAGATAGACAATTACGAAAAAATATATATTTTAATACTATTTTAACACAATCTCATCAAAATCGTTAACTTAATATATAATAACAAAAAGTATATATTCCAAAGGATTCACTATTTATTATATATTCTTATATGCAGAGTAATAAAAACCGCGTAAAAACAGAACTTCAAGGATAAGGATAAACCCAACATATTGGAAGGATATACCGGACATGAAGTGAAATTGAAACCTTTTACTAAACCGCTAAAGTTATCCGCATCGTGAAAACGGCTCGATCCAATTTCCGCACTTTTCCGCGAAAACACCACGTTATACAAGTATAACCCAAGTTTTAAAGAACCATATATACTTATAACATTGTATTAGCGTTATATATTTTACTAGCTATGCCACACAGTTTCACCCGCGTTTATTAGAGAACAATCTATTATAAACAAACAAATATAGCGTGATGTTATATAAAGCCTAAAGCCTTCCTCGATAAATTTACTATACAACACAAAATAATTTTTCAATTCGAACCAGTAGTTCCTGAGATTAGCGTGTTCAACGAAACAAACTCTACTGCTTTATAATATTAGTATAGAAAGGTCGTAGCAGCGGTGTTAAGCACTGATGTGTTTCGTATTGAAGAGCGTGGTAAGGGAGACATATTTATTCGAGGGGTTCCAACATAGTCCTCAGGGAAAGAAACGCTTCTGTGACCAACCGCAGGTAAGACTTAGCTTATCTGTGGTAGCTAAGATCATGGTCTTTCTTGGTAGGCAGTGGCCGCTTACCTTCAGGTAGACTGCATGCTTGTTTGCTATTTTAATATTATAAGAAAATTGAAGTGAAAGAAGATTTGACGGATGAATGCTGAAAATCAAGTTCGGATTATAACGCTTATTGCTAAACCTTTGATTGTTTTTATATGTTGGATACTATATATTTTTTGGAAAAGTCTATTTACCAGCTGTCAGTTGATACCCATGTTGTTATGATAATAAAAAAGGTTCCCCCTCCCCTTTTTTAATATTTACGGAGCCATTTTTAGGGTTCCGTACCCAAAGGGTAAAATAGGACCCTATTACTAAGACTCCGCTGTCTGTCCGTCTGTTGTCCGTGATAGCTAGAAAGCTGAAATTTTCACAAATGATGCATTTCCGTTGCCGCTATAACAACAAATACTAATATATGTATATGTTATGATATTAAGGTGGGTCCCTATACAATAAACTTGTTTTTTGCTCAATATTGTAGATAATGGTACGGAACCCTTTGTGCGCGAGTCCGACTCGCACTTGACCGATTTTTATACTTTGTATACTCTATGTCACTTTGCAAACTGAGACGATTCTTATGATACGGTATACGTCATAATCCCTCAAGCCGTTTGGGCTGAAGCGTGTGCCAAAGAAATGAAGATACATACATACTTACATATACATACGCTCGAAAAACATAATAATAATAATAGACGCTTTCTACACTCATAGCCGTGGGTGCCATGGACACACAAAGACGAATACACAAACACCCAGAGCCAGAACAGAAATCTAAACTCATCATTCAGATACCTGTCTGGCCGGTGTCGAACCCGGGACCCACTGCGCGTTAGATCGGTATGGTAACCGCTCGGCCACGCGAGTCGTCAAATATATTATTTTTGAAACTATATAAAAGCTATCACATTTCATCTATTTGTGAAGTGCTAGCCACAGCTTCGCAAATGCAATTATAAAGCTTTTAAGGGTACCGAGTTTACCATTCGTGTCCAACGAAACAATGCCACGTCCCGTGTAGTGAACGCTAATTACATATCTAGTATCTATCTCGCTTTCCTGATATTTAATAGTATTGTCTATTTTAATCTACTATGTATCCATGTTAATTCGTGTCTTCTCCCGGTTTCGCAAGAGGACAGACTAGTCACAGAAAATAAATAGGCTAATGGCTTTCCTAGCCTTCTGTCTCTGGGGAAGCTGATTCAGTGTAAAAATACGTGGCACTGATACCGTGCGAGTACGAGACTAGCCTTCAGTTAAGTATTACCACCTCACCAGCATCTATCGGTACATAACGGAGCACAACGTTTTGATTTTCATTCTATATTTTAAAATATTCAAAGTTGTTAGGAATGAATCGATCTTTAAAATCCTAATTGTAATATTCCAGACACGTCTTACGTCAATGTAATGTTGCTGACATCTTTATGGTGATCAATTTACATTTTGTAAGGATTAGCGAGAGCAGTTCCAGTGTACTGCCTCATTTATTGAAGACTCCATTAAGATGGTGTAGGCTGTGTTTACGGTTTAACGTCGTGACGTCAGGGAGGTTCTATAATTTACATACTCAAACTTCACATAATCCCAACAAGGTGATACAATGCATAATATGATTCTCAAATACTTCTTGTAACATTAAAACACACACAGAGAGAATAAACACATAATTATAACAATCGTTTTTAAAGAAAATTATGATTGCTATTTCTTTTAAGTGAAACACTACCATTACTTCTTATTCGTTATTCGTATATGTGTGTATCAGTTGAGCCCAACATATTAAGTTATTTTCTAACACCCGACCGAATAATAATAATATATTGACGACGTCTATTTTTAGGGTTCCGTACCCAAAGGGTAAAAACGGAACCCTATAACTAAGGCTACGCTGTCCGTCTGACCGTCTGTCCGACTGTCCGTTTGTCCATCTGTCTGTCAAAAGTCAGTCTCTTATGAACCGTAATAGCTAGGCAGTTGAAATTTTTACAGATGATATATTTGTGTTCCCGCTATAAAAAAAAACAATACGAAAAATACAATAGATTAAATAAATAAGGGGGGCCCCCATACAACAATAGCGATTTTTTAAAGATAATGGTACGGAACCCTTTGAGCACGAGTCTAGACCATACTTGGCCTATTGTATTTAAACGAATCTCACCCCTGAATACGTTCGCGTTCCATCATCTACTCGTGTATATCACTGTATCACGGAGGTGGATAAGAATTAACATTAACCATATTTTGGAAGTAAAGATATAATTTTGTGCACAAATTATATAATATTGTTTGTTTCCTCAAATGATCACAGGGAGGTGCTCACTGGAACGAATCAAGCATTCTTGTAAAGGTCAGTAGTCTGGATACGGCATTCTATATTTGGAAAATTTCCGTTTTATATAATTTTATCCCTCATTAAATTATATAGATGTACAAAAATAAGAATAAAAAAATATTCGATTTGAAATGTTCATGTTTAACAACCCAAATAATTGTATCATGGACATGTAATTTAAGAGAGCTAAAATTATATGTGTTTTAGCGTAAGGTCCGTTATAGGACGTTCAGGTTCAGTGAACAATTGCGCTGTAGATCACTAGTATCTATCTACTACCTATACATATATGTATATACATCTTGTTGTAAATCTTACGTCCACCCTCAAAAAAATCCACAATAATGCTGCGTCCACCGACATACTGCGTCCGGTATACGGACGCAAGATTATTTTCACCTCTAATCATCACCATTCCATAGCTGCAGGCATTGGGCAACTATAGTAAAAAATCATAGGGACGCAAATTCACCTCCAGAACGTCTGAACGAGTATAATGGTAGTTCACCGATTGTCCGCTAGAGACGCTGCATCGCTGTATATTTTTTATGTATATTTTCGTACATATAGCCGACAATGTTGTGTCCACCCCCAAATGCGAGGTTGCGTCTGCGTGCAGGGCCCTTGTAATGAAATGCGAGGTTGCCGCTCAGGTGCGTTAAGGCTATGTGATGACTTTTGCGTCACTTTGGCCACTAGGCCATTTCTTTGTATTAATTGGCAGTCCTTTTATGCCTTTGTAGACAATATTTGTATTTACATTTAATAAAATAATAATTAATGTTGTGTGACTTGGCCGTTGACTTGTAGCCACTATTGTCCGCGTATTGAGTCTCAACATTTATTGGATAAGACTTAAGACTCAACATTCTTTATACGTTACAACAGGTTTGGGTACAAGTCAACAGCCAAGTCACACAACATTAACTATAATAATAAAAAAATCGCAGAGGAACCTTAGACTTGGCAGGACTTTGTCTAGATTTCGTTACTTTTTAGAGATAAAGAGAGATGGAGAGCAGCTCCATCGAGATTTGGTTAGTTTTATTACAGAATGTTTTGGTGGGATTACATTATTCTTAAAAACTACTTTATTTGCACAAAATTTCTTTCTGTTTATTGCCTCAATCCAATGAATACTACAAATAAATGAAGATTCGTAGTGTTAATAGCTTTTTAATACTAGAACATATATAGCATTTTCGACAGTAAAGAAAACAGTCTAGATTTGAGATAACAAAAAAACACTACAAAAGAGGTGTGTGTGTTCTTCATTCATATCATTCCGTTTTTTAGCTTTTGGGTAAAAACTAACGAATGAGAATAGTTGCCTTTTAAAGTGATTGAACATTAACATTATTCACAAATGATTCTATTTAAGCCTTTAAATATTCTATTACCATTATGCATTGACTGTTCAAACCTGGTTGGTTTAATCGATGGTTGTTTGGTTGGGAAAATGTCCGCTATGTATATTAACACCAGGCAAATCAATTCACAAAACAAGATTTCTATTACCACCTTCACACGATATATCCAAGATCTCTCAAATTGTTCGAGAATTTCGACACGAGTATAATATTACGCTTGCTTTAATTTAATGAAGTATACCCGTTTACAGAGCGGTACTTAAGTAAGTATAATATTGTAGACAATGATTTCGCAAAATGTGGATTATTCATGGCAATTACACAGTTTACATAGTCAGACCATTTTCGTCCGTCACCGTGGTATCGTAGCAGAAATTATTATATCCAATTGAGAGATAGAATTAATTTCGTCATAAGTACATTTACTTTACACATCACTTGTGTACACACATACATAATTTGTGTACACAAGTGATGTGAAAATTGATTTGGGAGTATGTACATACTCTCCAATCAACTTTTTGAAAGTTTGTTGACTGGTTGTAGCTTAACTAAATTAGAAAAAAACTAAAGATTTTTTAGTTAAACATGTTTTATAGTATAAAAATAAAACAATAATATTGATGCGAATACAATTTTTTCCAATCTAAAAAGAGTATGTAGGTAGAGGTACCAGATACCAGTCATCACACTGCTCTCTTGAAGCTCTCTAAGGCATTCATGGAATTTAATTAAAATCGTGTGGTGTTGCGTCCAAGCATAATGAATAGTTCATAAAGATATTATGTCTTTATTTTCAAATTTCAAAAGATCAATAGACGCAACGTAATGAATATAAAGCAATATAGCCTTTATTCAATGTAATAAAACACTAGTAACTTTTTATTCCGTCTAAAAGTGCTTTTTAACGAGATATTGGAATGAATGACCATAAATATTTTTTTATCGTAATTCATGGTAAAAAAGTACACCGTTTCAATAATGTACAAGTTTAAAACTCCATATGTATTGGATTGCAAATAACTTGTTAACCTTTCAGTGTGGATTTCATTCGCACCTACTAGTAGCAATTCTCAGATAAATATGTATTTTAACTCTTCTTTCAATTCCTCCATTCAAAGCAATTTTCAATCGGCGAATGAAAAGTGGTGTTTGATGTCTGTATCGTAATACCGGCGCGCTCGCTCTGACGGTATTAGCGAGCGAGCGCAGAGGGTGCTCCAGCCAGACACTGATTTGATAAGTGGCCAGCTTTTAGGCAGTTTGTCAATTTGGCTTAGCGAATTGGGTGGTGAAATATGATTTGCTATCTAATATGAGTCTGGAGTAGTGTTTCTCAAAGTGGGCTCCCTTGCTGAAGGTTTATAAGCAATCGATGAAGTGGCTTAGGGGATAATATCTGACTTAAGTGTTTAGCTTTACAAGAGCCAAACTAAAGAGTATTTTTTTGTACACGTTGATCTATTTCAGATACGTTTTTTTTTCGTCGTATTCTTCTTAAAGTGTATGCTAGAAAAAAATTTATTCCAAATGCAAGCAGTAAACAAAATGAATTTGAGAACCTCTGGTCTGGAATAAGGCCAGCTCTTGCCTTAATGTTTCGTAGAAAATAAAAGAGATTTCTAGAGCTGATTAGTTGGTATAACAGTAGGAATTATAAAAGAAACCAAGAAAATGAAAAAATAAAGCCGAACCTTATTCATAAATAGCATTACGTAAATTTGGAAAACTTATTAAATTCGTAATAAAACTAGTAACATCGTTAAAACATTGAAGCAAAAACCCGACTACTTAAAACGATTTTCTTTTTGTTCAAAATGACATAATAATAATTTAACGCTTATATGACTTTTTTTCAAAATAATTAAAGTAAAAGTATTTTAACAGATATATTTTTAGAATAGTCTATTTACTAGTTTTCATTTGATATACATATTCGTAAAATAAAAAAAATCGTCCCTCCCTTCCTGTTTCCCTTATTTCTAGGGGCCATTTTTTTTAATTTTATAGCCCATTCCATTTTCCAAACTGAGACGAGTCGAATGATATGTCATTCGTAACAACTCGTCAAGCCGTTTGGGCTGTAGCGCATGCCAAAAAAATGACATACATCCAATGAAACATACATACATATTTGGCAAAGGGAGATCTCCCGCCAGGCTAGGTGATCATGCCTGGGGAGCGGCCGTGCTCCGACAGTCTCTGTTCGGAACTTGTATATATGCGCGATGTTGAGAAAACTCCGATAGCGCGTTTCAGAATACGATGACGTCATCTCTCGTTGAGTAGCGGGAGGTCGCCACAAATATAAGTATATTACTTTTACCACTACTTCGTCATACCACGGTAATAGTATCATATTACCGTGGTCATACTTTGTTCATTCCGGTAATTGTTATGGAAGAAACAAATATGTAGTAAAGACCGTGATAAAAAAGGGTTTTATGGTTTAGTGGGTTGTTATAAATTATTAAAGAGGTTACAACACCGCTTTAGGAGAGTTTAGATAAAACTCCAATCTGGAATTAACCTTTTTTTTCTCTTTTCGATGAGGAAACCTTCAAAAGGTACCCGACAGCGAGGGAGCGACGCCGGGTTATGTGGGATTTTTACCGCACTAAAACCCTCCCGGTGGCCGTCCTCAACGCTGTGTGGAAGACTCCACTTCAACGGAGTCGCAACGCAACCGGAGTACCCCAAGTGCGATGCCCCTTTTGGGCTCTCTCCCAGTGAGCATAAGCGGTCGCCGTTCTTTCAGGTATTTACGACGGCACGCGACCACACATGCCGCCGCCGGCGCCGTTCCCGGAATCACTTGACTGGACGGTTCGAGCTCCCACTGTTGCCGTCTGCAACCCCGTAAGCCCCCTTTTAGTCGCCTCTTACGACAGGCAGAGGATACCGTAGTCCTATTCTGGTCCCGGTACTACAGGGACGTCTGAAATTACCTGGAGTTCAGTAAGATGTTTGTGGACCGTGTGTTTAAATACAATAAATCAATATTTTCATCTTTCTTGTTCCTCTTTTTTTCTGCCTTCTTTTTTGCTCTTTCTTTTGCGCGAGTCCTCTCCTTCTATGTTCCAGAATATCATCGTAATAGTTTTCGTCTCCTTTGCAGTTATCAATTCAGCATAGGATATGAAAACCAGCGTGACAATATTTGGACTGTCTTTTACACAAGTCTTCATTTTTCTCTCTCTAATCTAATAATTTTAATAACAAGTAATTTTTGAGGAGGACATCCCTTTTATATTTATATCGGTTAAAAATACACAAATATAAAATGTAAATACAAAAAAGTGGAAAATCGGTGTTGCAATTTACATCAGCCACCATTAATGAGTAAATCACCGTACAATCCGTAAATGCCGCTAACCTTACGGTTATAAATATGTGACAGTACGTTATTTCTCACAAATGTCATTTTTCACAGATGTTATTTCTCGGTAATGTGTTTTCTTACAAATGTCATTTTTCGCAAATGTTATTGATACAATTTAACATACAGTATAATAACAATAAGAGTAAGAAAATCTGTGCACCTTATTTTCCACCGACGAAAGTACATAAAACGAATAAAATAGATGCACCCGATACCACGTCGTGGTGTAACCCGACGCAATATTGTGTACCGTTACCAATGTTGCGTCGCGTCACACCACGCCGTGTATCGAAAATTCCGACTTGAAAACTGGTGCCAATCCTGCGATCATTTCTTTAATTTATTTCTATCACTCGTGATGAACAGCGAACTTCTTCTTGTAAGGATAACATCATAAGCTTTACATTCCTGGAGGTTCTTTTCAATTTGCACTTAGCTATGTTGAATATGGCTCACGGGTTTCTCATTCTCGGGGGTAAACCTTCAAAAGGTACCCGACGCCGTGGGAGCGACGTCGCGTTATGTGGAATTTTTACAGCACTAAAACCACCCTGGTGGCCGTCCTCAGCGCTATGTGAAGGACTCCAGGATCTCTAACGGAACGCAACCGGAGACCTTCAAGAGCAATGCCCCTGTTTCGTTACCATAAACAATATACGAGCACCTATTGTCGATGTTCCCATTGGTTGGTCACAGCAGAGACGGATGAC
>DWNE01006598.1:0-12935 GCA_018249875.1 Cecropterus toxeus
ATTTTTTCGGCAAACGCAAGATTAGTCAACCGAAAAGCGGCGTTCGGTGTATTTATACAACTGACTTGCAAGATGCTTATCCAGTTATTGGTGTTGAAGAGTCTTGCTAATAGTCCGAGGACACTGTACATTAAAAAATGTTCATATATTTTTAAAAAGTTTTTCGCATTCCTTTTATTATTTTTATGTCAGTCAAAAAAACCTGCAACCTTTTTCTCTACCTCTAGACTTTACTATAATTAATTTTCAATGATAAAATTAGGTAATACTTATTTATAGCGGTATTTAATCAATACAAAAAAGTTAGTATCAAAGAGTATAAAGTAAGTGTCAAATTGGATTGTGGAGTCGTTGCTAGAGTCGAAAAACGATTATGTATGTCACTTTATTTTTTTTAAACGCGGGTGAAACCGCGGGTTCAGCTAGTTATTAATATAAATACTTTTATAAATGGTCATGTTAGGCATGGTTTCTAAAACACTGGCCACATTGTCTTGCTGTACGACCAGACCTTATCTTTATGAAAAGTGACGGTCTTTTTTGAGGTTCTCATTATAAGACCCCTCTTAAGATATTGTAAAATTATGACGACACTTGAAATAGATTTTGGAATTCTATTACTCGAACGATCGGCTGTTATATATATTCTTTTCCTAAATTCCTTTGGTAAACGACTTTTGGTTCGAAGGAAAAAAAGTTTAACATTAAGAAACACGAGTCACACATCTCAGAAATAACATACAATTCAACATTCATATGGGAATAAAGATTTATAGTTCTAGGCGCTAAGAGGCGGCGCATTTTTGCGAAGTCAGATTTTACGCGACATTATAATAATATATTTCAGCAAGCCAGATGGATTGGTGTCATTTGTTTTGAGAAAAGACGCCAGAAGTATATCGTTTTATCAAAATAAAGTTAGAAGTACCAACCCATTTCTTATGGTTAACAGCCATAGAGTACATTTGGACTTGGATTTATTTATTTTATTAATATGAAGTAGCAAACGAGCAAGCAGCCCACCTGATGGTAAGTGATTACTGCCGCCCATGGACATTCGTAAGCAACCTCAAGTAGAACAGGGGTTCTATATGAAGTCGATCACAGATGCGATGCCACTTCCGAGGACTGAGATGGTCGCCTCATATAAAAGTGAGCCGGTAACCACACCCTTCCACCTCGCGCAAGAACTGCTTCACGCTAGAAATAGGTGAGGCGGTGCTACTACCTGTCGAACTACATTGGTTCTACCACCTGGCAAAATGTTTTGTTTAATGAATAAGCAACATAAGTTCACACGGGTGTATGTTATGTACTTGTACATAAGAAGTGATAGTAATTTGTCCTAACAATACAAAAATAAATTGTAAATTATAAAAAGTCTTCCCGATACATCTGTGTGATTTCGCTTGCAATCTTGCGTCATATATTAGAATAAAAGAATGCTTCTTATGCTTCTGCTAAACCTCTTGCCACTTTGCCAGGTGGTGGAATGCCAATGTTGTTCGACTGGGTAAGTACCACCGACACACCTATTTCTAGCACGAAACAGTTCTTGCCTTTCGGTGGAAGGGTGTGGTTGCCGGCTCACGTATATATGAGGCGACTATCTTAGTCCTTGGGAGTAGCAACGCAATTGTAACCTACTTCAGATAGAAACCCTTTTCTTTATAAAGTTCCTTATAGATGTCCATGGGCGGCAGTAACCACTTACCATCAGGTGGAGTGCTCGTTTGCTACTTCGTTCTTAACAATAAAAAAGTGAGCAATGAAATATTTTGTTATTCATTGTTAGTTCAGTTTAATTAGTTAGTTGTTGCCTATGTAAGCACAGGTAATGCTTAGTTTTGGTGTACTAACCAAAACAAAGACGAAGTAGATGGGAATATAAGTACCCAATTTCAGAGAACACATCAGGTGGGGTCAGAAAATGCCAGGAAGAGACGTTTCGTCACGTTTCCATTACTCTAAGTGTGTTTTTTGCCCGAGTAAAACTTGTTTACCTTTAAGACCCCTACTTTGTATAAAACACGTTCGCAGGAATATTGGAAGTATCTTATCTATCTTTACAAAAAGAAAAATGTGTCCTTACTTTATAAGAACTTTGTTTTTCTTATACGCGTATAGATACTAAGAAAAAGTTTCCTCAAAATGATAAACGTTTTAAGTTTTACTGAACTGTATTATATATACCGATTTACAAATCGGTATTAAATTTTAATAAATAATTTACGATATCAGATAACAAAAAAAAAATATAACAACGATAAACAGTTTAAAATTACTTTTTCAAAACTTCAACATCTCAATATTTAACAAGAAATTATTGACGACTGTTAGAACTGTAGTCGGGTGTTTAGTTTTTTTAATAATAATTTATTTAGTAATGCCGACATAGCAACAAAAGTTTTCTGATCACAGGAGCCATTGTCACATGTTAAAATCAGCTGTTTGGGCTATAGAACGTGCTAAAGAAATGGGCATACACATATGCTGAAAAAACATCACCATCCATCTGACGTAGTCGAGCATAAAATTTCACCAAAAATCCAACTCTAGTAGGAAATATTTAATTAAATACCTACTTCAGAAACCAAAAAAGATATTTACATTATCCGCCATTCACAAAGTTTATAATTAATTTACAACGCCTATTACAATTTCCATTAAAAAGAAGTTTGGCAGAAACAAAGAGGGGAAATTAATATAGCCACTGACTAATTAAAAACAAATTACAAAAACATTTGTAGCGAAAAATGTTCCGTTATGACAGAACAAAAGAAAAATTACAACAAATAGCTGGAAGCCGATTAATTATGGTAATTACGACTTATGCGCCAAGCACGGACCCGAAAACCTCTACCCTAGAAATTAAAATCACTCTTCAATCAAAGACATAACATAACTGATGGATTCATTTGTTAGGTTTCGGTTTCGAAAATAAAATCTTTTGTGTTATTTATTTAATAGCACATAGTACGCAGACCCGAAATATACGACAATACTATATATTATGTAGGGTTGGCACCAAAATGTAGTTCGACCGGGGTAGTACCACCGCCACACCTATTTCTAGCGTGAAGCAATTCTTGCGTTTCGGTGGAAAGGTGCGTTTCCCGCCTCACTTATATATGAGGCATCTTAACCCTCGGGAGTAGCAACGCATTGGTGATCGACTTCATATACAACCCCTATTCTATATGAAGTTCCTTATGTCCATGGGCGGCAATACCACTTACCATCAAGTGGACTGCTTACTCGTTTGTAACATCATTAAAATAAAAAAAATCTGCTACCTATGAACCTGTGAACAATGACAAACACAAGTCTGTCTACCGTCTCATAGTGAGAATGAAGAAAAGTAGTAACGAAAATATAATTTTCGATAGATCTTTTTAACTATCCTAAAGATGAAAATGGCGCTTAACATACACTAAAACATTTTCCTTGCTCACTTATCGTAAAATCGATTCTCCTGTCGGTCCGTCAAGATTAACCGAATTTATAGCTCCGGATAAAAAGCACGGATATAAGCGAATCTCACTAAAAATCCGGATTAAGAAGTTTTCTTCACTATTACCGAGGAATAGGTATAGCAATACTGAGTTAAAGCGAAAATAAATATTTATTTGGTTACGTTTTGTGAGAGGGGCTTAGGTTATTTTACGTAGGTCAAACACGCTTTACACGCTTTCTACATTCATAGCCCCACACTAGGATTTTCTTCTGTGTCGTGGGTGCCATGAACACACAAACACGAATACACAAACACCCAGACCCAGAACAGAAATCTAAAGTCATCATTCACATTTCTGTCTGACCGGGAATCGAATCCGGGATCCACTGCGCGTCAGACCGGTTTGGTGACCGCTCGGCCACGCGGATCGTCTATGGTAAGTATTGGTAGAGTTCACACTTGGCACTTTTTGATGTGAAACATCTATAGATGAAGGTAGACCTGATCGTTGGCATGACCATGCTTGCCTTTATTTATTTTTGCACCATCTGTTACATATTTATATTCATATATTATTTGTATATGCATTTTCGGAACTATTAAGCGTCGAACAAAACTAAGCGGACCGCGGTACTGGGTACTGTTCATAGATGGCGTTATTTTCATCATGCTGTATATTTTGTTTCTGAAGCTATCTTGTTTTTTATGCATATTACTTGTACGAACACGATGTTTCACATCTGCCAGCCCTTCACGGGAAGGCATTTTTTTAAAATACTTTCAACTCCACTCTACTGGTGAGATGTAATAAGATTTATTTCAACTCCCCCTCCCCTCTCCACAATTCGCACAAAGGATTGTTCAAAATTAGAAGATAAACATGTTTGACTTAATTAAATGTAGATTGAAGAATTGAAATATGATATATATCCGGGAGTCATCCTTCTACGTGATATTTGATAATATTTGATCATGTGAACATCCCTCCCCCCTTTCAAAATGTCTCACTTACCTTAACTTAACTAAAATAATGGTTCTGGAACTAAAACTAACACCATAGATAAATAATAATTATATTCCTCATCTTCTATTTTGTAAGGATAAACGGCTTATCCTAATCTGAATGAATTCGCTTTTCATTCCAGCTTTATGCGAATTATTTATGCGAAATGAACAAGAATTAGTGGTAAGTCATTTAATTCCGAAGGGTCACGAAATTGACACCAAATGCCGAGATACTTATATAGGAAAACGGCTTTACAAACAATAAATACAAAAATAAAATAAACATAAACGCTTTCTATACTCATAGCACGAACGAAAGAAATATTACTGGAAGTGTAGCGCTATTTCTAGCGGTGGCACTTCCCCGGTTGAACTACACTGGTTCTACCACCTGACGATATACACGTATCTTCTTTCTCCTTCTTTCTTCAACCCCTAATTACCCAGTGCTGGGTATATCCTCATTGGATTTCCAACCACTGCGGTTGTTTGCTCTTCTCAACCATTGTCGGCCCATCGTTCTTGCAAGATCGTCTGTCCATCTTATTGGCTGTCGTTCAACATCCAACACACATACAACACACACATTACACGTATCTTATAGCTGTGCCACGCAGTTTTACCCGCGTTTATGAGAGAACAATGTGTTAAAACAAGCAAACATAGCGTGATGTTATATAGCCTAAAGCCTTCCACGATACATTTTTTCAATTGGAACCAGTAGTTCCTGAGATTAGCGCGTTCAACCAAACAAACTCTACTGCTCTATAATATTAGCATAGATACTTTGAACCAGAACTCAACAGCTAAACACATAAGTTAGTAGGCAGAAATGAGTGTGGCAGTAATACCTTCGGAATCGAATTACGAGTTATGCCACTTATAACATTAAGAAATTTAAAAAAACCCTGTAGAGTCCTATGACCTTTAAAATGCTCTCAAAGGAAAAAAACTCTTTACGCGTTAAAAATGAAGTAGATAACAAAATAACGTTAGAATCATTTTAAAAAGCGAGGCTTAACCTTAACCTTTAAAGGGATCCCTTTATGAATTCGCCCTAAATCTACCTACAAATAGGTATAATAAAAATCGATCGCCGTGTCACCCTGCTTGAGTTAACCCTCTTTAACTTTGCCTACCAACTCAGTTAACCAATTTTATATCGAATAAGAACTTTTAGGGACACTGTACGAGCTACATATATTTTATCTTTATAGAAAACGATCAGTCCAGCCGATGGAAAGTGGTCACTGGCGCCCATGGACATCTGTTATGGACAACCCATTATTGTACTGCTGGGCACGGTCTTCTCTCAGAATGAGAGTTTCAAGCCATAGTTTCACCACGCTGGTCGGGTGAGAATTGGTATACTTTTCACATCGTGAACCTTTTTTTAGAGAAATCTTAGGTGTGCAGGTTGCCTCACCATGTTCTCCTTCATTGTAAGTATAATTAATTCTAATAAGCACATTCTTTTAGTATAATCAATGCTCTGGGATTCGAACATAGGATCTTCGATTGAGATGCCGAGTACCAACCATTAGAATGGATTATCATTTACTTCAGATATATGAGGTGTTCTATCTGAAGTCAATCATAGATGTTTGTGTACTACGAGGGCTAGGATGATCATATGAAAATAATCCGATAAACAAAGCGTCCTGGAATAAAACATGAATCATAAAGCAGAATTTCAATTTACTTTAAATATAAAATGTGGAACTCGGTTAATTAGTGCCAAACATAATTAGAATATTTCAATATAAGTATACATTAATCCCACTACTAGATGTGTAATGTATATATTATCTATTCATAAATTAATTAGCGAGTTTTGCATTATTTATTGTGGGTATACGAGCTAATGATACGAAAACGCTTCATGGATTCATTCATTCATAACATATTTTTTTTGTAAAAACTGCATGAGTGTTGTTTACGTGTGCATGTGTAGGTATATATCGCTATATATCGTACGAATGAATGATTGAAAGGAATGTCTTACCCTCCAGGTCTATTATATGTCTTCTGAAGGTGATAGAATCAGTGTTGTTCGACCGCGGGGTACCACCACCACACTTATTTCTAGCGTGAAGCAGTTCTTACGTTTCGTTAGGTGTGGTTGCCGGCTCACTTATGTATGATGCGACCATCTCAGTCCTCAGAAGTAGCAACGCATCTGTGGTTGACTTCAGGTTTTGTATGAAACTGCTTACACGTGTCCATGGGCGGCAGTAACCACTTACAATCAGCTGGACTGCATGCTCGTTTGCTACTTCGATGTGATAAAAAAAATGTCACGTTGAATAAGATGTTTCGGCCTCACGAAGTTCCTTTACCCGTGCAATTCTCAAGGGGATTGGGGATCCTTAACAGTTGCGGATGATTGTGGATGAAAGAGTTTGATTCGACCAGAGTTTGATTCCACCGCCAAGCCTATTTGGATGGGTAGTTGCCAGCTCTCTTTCATATGACGCAACTATCTGAGTTCTCGAGCAACATATCTGTGTTTGACTTTAGATAGAACCAGCCCCGGATCTTGGCCCCCCCTAGATCAGAGGGGGGGGGGGCAAGCCGGGGCCTTTGCCCAGGGCGGCAAGTTCAGATGACAGCAAATTAAAATCTTGCAAACGAATGCGCAACTCATCATTTATTTAACTTTCACCATTGGGACGCCTAGTCAGTAGGAAGTGGAACTCTTGACACGTATACGTTTTAAATGACCACCAATGGACATCTGGTAAAAGAAATCAACTGGGCATGGGGCACTATTCACGGGCAGGAGCAATTTTAAGTTTTTACGCCGCCAAAAAATAATTGAAGATCCGGGCTGGATAGAAACCCCAGTTTTATATGCTAACAGATGTCATGGACGGTAGTGACCACATATAAAATGAACTGCATGCTACTTTGCTACTTTAATCTTACATAAAAAACCTACAAAATATATGCACGTTAATAATGAATTTAATTAAACTGTGAACATAAATTCACAGCTTCTTAATTACTGCCGTCACTGAACCATAATTTTGATTATTTTTAACATACTAAAACACGAAAACCATTTTTATTACAAGCTTTTATTTAATTTGCCTTGTTATGTCGTTAATTTGCGCGGGGCAAATCTTTTAATTTTAGTAAAGCTCCG
This sequence comes from Cecropterus toxeus, assembly GCA_018249875.1. Lineage (NCBI taxonomy): Eukaryota > Metazoa > Arthropoda > Insecta > Lepidoptera > Hesperiidae > Cecropterus > Cecropterus toxeus. Next base: position 7,611 of record DWNE01006598.1, read on the forward strand.
AGCCGCTGGAGTTACCTGGCTTAAAATTTATTTTAAAGCCAGGTAACTCCAGCGGCTCGGTCACAGATGTGGATGGTCTTGGATAGAACTACGTTATCTTACGGGAAGCTAGGGGGTTTTTCCGATGTGACAAAATTCATGACAGCAGCATCGTAAGAGGCGAGGTAAAGGGGCTTCCACGGTTGCAGGCAGCAAGAGTGCGAGATCAAACCGTCCAGCCAGGTGACCTCGGTAAGGACGACGGTTTGTGTGGTCGCATACCTAAAGACCAGACGATGCGGTGAACCCAACCTGGGTGGAGCCCGACGGGGGCAATGTGTTCAGAGGACTCCAGTTGTGGTCCTTTGGTGATCCAGGAGTCCTCTTCGCAGCGCCGAGGACAGGAGGGTTTTAATGCGGTAAAAATTCCACAACCTGGCGTAGCTCTCACGGAGTTGAGTACTTTTTGAATGTTTCCCCCTTGAGAACAAAAATAAAAGGCGCGATGGCTATTGATAAGCCTTCATTAGGAAGTCGGACTTCAAAGACATGATAAATGAATTTTTGGATGGATATAAATGGCAGTTCATTTAACTTCAAATGATTATAGATTTAAACCACATTATAGGTATTTATTTTTCATTATATAAGGTAACAGCTGTAAATAAACGTAAATATTAACGGGGAAGCGAGACATGTTTTAAGGGGTGAAAATTACAAAAGATGTATTATTTTGAAGTCCAATACATGTACCGCCTTTCACTACAATTCCCTTTTAATTTTTACATGGTAGCTGTCAAGTTACACCATGATTTATTATCAAATAGAAGTGACTGAACAGCGTAATATTTTTCCACTTCCTTACAATAAAAAGCAAGTCTCATCTAGTATCTATATGCAAATGAGAGACACTCACGCGAGGCTATCGATTCACGAGGACTCGTTTGTTTAATGTGGAGTTACTAGCATTTAACACGTTCACTGCGACAAAATATCACTAACTTTTATCTGGTGTCGCAACATTTACTGAAATAGCTTTTTTTGGTTCTCGAGGGGGAAATCTTTAAAAGGTAATCGACGCCCTGGGACCCGCGCCGTCGGCGGCGCTGTAAAGAGAACTCCGGGATCTCCAACGGAACGCATCCGGAGACCTCTGAGCGCGTTGTCCACCCGATGGGACAACTCTAGGTGAGCATTTGAGCTCACCGCCTGGTCTTTACAAGGGTACATACATACCGTCACCCTTTTCAAGGTCGCCTAGCTGTTCGAGAGTTCGAGAGTCTTCGCGGGCTTATTTATTTACATATTGCAATCAACATAATACTTATTTATACAATTCCAGGGTAAACAATGCAAAAGGGCCTAGCCTAAACAACATAAAATTGTAAAAACAACTAATGAAAACGTGAAATTTTAATATTTATAAGTAAGGTTATTTAAATATTGTTTTTTTGCATGAGTAACCACACAATTCAAATTAATCAATTTTAAGTTAAACATACAGTTTAAACCTTATTATATTATTAAAAAGTTGATGAAGAGCACCAACTCTCTTCTGTTGTTAACGGCCTTTTATATTTAATTATTTACCATCATTCATTAAAAACATGAAAAAGCATTATTATTATTCTAAAAGCCCTTGTACTAAATGACTGACAGATAGATCAACGTAGAGCTGCTAATCATAGAGACCTGAAACTAGGAGAGTGTGTTCTATTTTTTTTAAAGAATTTTCCGAAATTCTACCCCTAAGGGAATGAAAAACAGAGTCAATTTGTATACGAAAACTTGATTTCTTGGTCTGATCTACTTCAAATATTGCGTAAATATTCTTTAACATTTAATAGAAGACGTGTTTTGTATTTTATTTGAACTCATCGCCTAATGGGGTTAAAGGAGAATATGTATATATACTTTAAAAATCATATTAGAACCATTTTGCCTTCTACGCGGACGAAAATCGCGGGCTGTTTGAAATTAATTACAGGCTCGTTTGGTTATATATATTTTTTAATAAGTAGTATCTTGTAAGATATCTTATCATACAGCCTAAACTTCTACGATTCCTTTATTGCATTTTTGAATATCTTTCGTCGATTTCTCGTGTCGTCGTCCCTCATCAATTTCATTTCTATTTTTTAGCAAGAACATAACTTCTTTTTACTTTTTTATAATTTACATAATATGAAGTGGTAACCAAAAAACAACATGACATGCCATGCATGCTATATTTTCAAGAATTTAATTTTAAATTAGTCGTATTGCTATAAGAGGAAACATTATATGTGAAACAGAATATGATATTTACCTGGCATAAGGCATCCGTATTGGGGTATGAGGGTTATACAATGTTATAGGTCATTTTATAAGGTTACAGATATAAATATACGGTTACTGGGGCGAAACAACGTGACGGTTTACAAAAGGTGATGTGTTGTTTTAAATTCTACGGTCAATTAGACAGATTTTAAATTAGTTATGATTTTTTTTATTACAACAATATACAAATAAGCAGTATTTTCATAATCCATTAAATTAGACATTGCTATGAAGTGTACCAACTTAATCCATAAACATAGACCTGTATGACCTAGGGGGAAACCTTCAAAAGGTACCCGACGCCGTGGGAGCAACGCCGGGTTATATGGGATAATTACTGCACTAAAACCCCCGGTGGCAGTTCTCAGCGCTGCGTGGAAGACTCCGGGATCTCCAACAGAACACAACCGAAGTCCTCCGAGCGCGATCCCTTTTTCGGGCTGAACGATTCGAGCTCCCTCTCTTGCCGCCCGCAACCCCGGAAGCCCCCTTTAGTCGCCTCTTAGGACAGGCAGGGGTACCTATTCTGGTCCCGGAACTACAGGGACAAGACCTGTACAACCTGTACTCCACCTCAGGGATGAATTCATGATTGAACTACTGAAAATATATCTTCAGTATTTCTAGTTCTATTTACTAGTTTTCATTTGATACCCATATTGTCGCGATAATAAAGAAGTCGTTCCTCCCACCCCCTCCCCCCTCTTTTTATCCTATTTGTAGGCGCCATATTTTAATTGTATGGCCTATATCACTATGCAAACTGAGACGATTCTAATGATATGACATTAGAATCGTCAAGCCGTTTGGGCTGTAGCGCGTAACAAAGAAATTGGAATACATACCTGCATACATACATACTCGAAAAATATTACCTTCCTTTTGACGCAGTCAGGTAAAAAGAAAACAATGAACAATTGCTTAGATATGAGAAGAATGCCCTATCTTGATCCTTGACAAACTTGTCACAATACTGAGAACCACAGCGCTGATTAACCGCAGCCCAGTTAACTGAGTCCCAGTTGAATTTCCCTTCCGTAGTCTCCGCGTATAATTGGTTGCGGTTAAGTGCCGAGCGACAGAATTGGGGTTTCCCGACGTCCGACTCTTTGATTGACTCGTTTTTTTTATGAAAGCTTGTTTGATTTTTCTGGGCTTCGATGTCTTACATCTAAAGGCGCAGGTAAGTGTGGTGATCACAATAGCGGTCACGGGACGCCTGGCAGATGTGGAACATATTGTTCGTTCAAGTAATATGCGTAAAACAAATTGTGACGGGAACTAAATATATAATGAAAATTACAACATCTACGAACAGTACCCCGCACTAAGTCGAACTAACACCTCGCTCGCTTAGTTTTGTTCGATACTTAATAGTACCGAAAGTTAAACAAAAAATAAGGCGCTTTCTACACTCATAGCCCCACACTAGGATTTTTCCTGTGTCGTAGGTGCCATGGACACACAAAGATGAATACACAAACACCCAGACCCAGAACAGTAATCTAAACTCATCATTCAGATGTCTGTCTGGCCGGGGATCGAACCCGGAACCAACTGCGCGTTAGATCGGTATGGCGACCGCTCAGCTACGCGGGTCGTCGAAAGTGTTCAACAGATGGCGCTAAAATGAATAACGGCAAGCACCTCCACGCCAAAAATCAAGTTTACCTGCCTATTGATGTTTCACATATAAAAATTAATAAATCTGCCAAGTGCGAGTCGGACTCGCAGGCGAAGGGTTCCGTAGCATAATCATTCACAAACCTTGAAGAGAAAATATAGCTCTGTGGGAAAAATAAATAACAACAAACAATAAGTTAAACAGTTTTCCAACTACCAACATAAGTTTATTTTTCATAGAGTTTGTATGAATTACAAAGTTATATTAATCGGTTTTTGAGAAAGTGCTGTATCTCAAAAATTATCAAATATATCTTGTTCGAACCAATTTTCGTTAACATTCTTAGTTAGATAAGATGAAAAAAAATTGAGTTTCAGTTCCATGTACGGGGAGCCCCCCTTAGATTTAATATTCGGATAGAGGTTTATAGAATACACTTATCTACCAAGTTTCAACTCTATAGTCTTAATAGTTTCTGAATAAAATGGCTGTGACAGACGGACAGACGGACAGACAGACTGACGGACAGACGGACTGATAGACAGACATGACGAATCTAGGGTTCCGATATTTGCCATTTGTCTACGGAACTCTAAAAAACACAAAACTGAATTTAAACTGGATTAGTGGTGTCAGAATTACGCGTGTACAAAATAAGCTTCAATCTTTAGCCAAATCCAATATACCCTCAGCCAAGTTCAGACATTAAATATGCGCAGGCTCGTTACCGCACCAAGTTGGCGAGAATTCCGCCCAGGAATTGCTAATGGGAATTCTTTGTATGTTTTCCGATTTTCAGGTAAAAGGTAAATTGAAGGTGAATAAATTTAAGTAACTCGATTTGGCGTTCGATTTATTTACTATGTAAATAATGTGCTTGGAAAACAGGCTCTGGGTTTTATTTTTATGAAATTAAAATTATATGAATATAAGTTTTTGAATTAAATGAGTGTGTAGTATTAAATGTACTACTATTAATAATTCAATTAAACGAGAGTGCCGTGTTCGTTAATTTTTACTCATGGACATTTTTAAATCTTACCCGGATTGATTGGAATACTCCGAAGTTTACGACCCATGCGGTTTTGTTATCGTGACGTCTGTTTTTATATGATAGAAGTAGAAAAGCGGTATGCAGTCCACCTGATGGTAGGTGGCAACTGCCGTCCTTGGACATCTTTAGTGAAATCCAAATCAAATTAGCCTCTTATCTGTGAGTTCTGTGATTGGCCACAGACTACGTTTCTACTAAGTCAAAACGTCTCGGATAAATATCTATATACCTATATAAAACGCACGGTGGTAGAACCAATCTAGTTCCACCGGGGAAATACCACCGCCTATTTCTAGCATGAAGCAGTTCTTGCGTTTCGGTGGAAGGGCCTGGTTGCCGGCTCACTTTT
>DWNE01006599.1:0-12935 GCA_018249875.1 Cecropterus toxeus
TAACAGAAACTAATGAGTACAACAAATTAATTTTGCTTATTTATTTAATTAATAGTAAATCACAATAGATTAGGGAGTTTAGGTGCAAGCGGTACTAGGACGAAAGCGGGGCATGAGACGGGACCGGGGAGGGAGGCCGCATTCCTCCTGTTCGTCAAGTTACCTTGGTCAAGTAGTAAAATAAAGTCATAGTAATCGTAATTACCACTCTTTTTGCACCAGAACATAGAAAATACAAAAATATGTGATCGCGATACCTAAAGAATTTATATATAAAAAAAAACTAAAATTCGCTCTCTCAAGGTTAGGCATCTTACTAACTAGTCTTGAAAATATAAAGAATAGTTTGCTTAAAATAAGAAAAGTAACGCGAAAACGTTGTGTATGTGTGAAATATTTTCCGCACGTTCTTTGTGTGTCGTGAGCGAAATATTTATTATATCCAAGTAATATTCCGACGTGAAACCCAGATCTAGGTGAAAGGCATTAGTGCTTCGTGTACCGAACCCTAGGGCCACAAAATACTCGGTTGGCGCTGCAATCGTTAACGAATTCTCGTAAAAAAATGCTACAAGTTAAAGGTATTTCCCGAAATTGAACTCAATATTGAACTCCCACTATCTCTATTAAACTTCTTGTCAGAAGAACTCCAGTCTGAACGTTAAAGATGTATTGTTCTCCAAGAACTAGGTTGGAATTCCAGTTGTGCCGCATTGCAACACCGCCGTATCAAATATTTTTATACCGGCAAGGCCTTAAAATAATCGTTATTGCATTTTTTACCCGATTGCGTGCAGAAGGAGGGTAATGTTTTTCAAACATAAGTATGTATTTGTATGTATGTCCATTTCTGTGGCACGCGCTACAGCCCAAACGACTTGACGGATTCTGATGTATGGCATATTATTAGAACCGTCTCAGTTTCGAAAGTGACGTAGGCTGTATATTTTTTTAAAAATGGCGTCTGGGATAGAGAGAAAAGGCTGCAGCAAAAAAGCAACTGACACATTCTATTCCACCACACGACAGATGAGTTCCGTCAACTTCCTCATCCAGTTACGTCAGTCATAGCGGCTGATATGTCATAATAAATTCACAATCCGTCAAGCCGTTTGAGCTATAGCGAATGCCAAGGAAATGGACATGCATACAAACAAAAAAATACATACGAAAAAATGAAATGCTTGCAGCGCAGACCAAATGTCGGTTAAAGCGTATGTTTTGTGGCCCTCGGCTAAGCGAGGACTTCAAGCTATTTTTATTGCAATCCTAAGAAAAATATTTTTAATCCTATATAACTGAAGCACGTTCACGGCTTGTGTAGATGTCAAGTTAATGGACGGAAGTTGAATGGGTATTCGTTACAAAACTTCGTGAAGCCATGCTTCAGAAGTTACAGTGAACCGTTGGTCTCGGTTATAACAACCGGAATGAAAAATCAACTTAAATAAATATTTACCTTCAAAAAGATACACTAGTACCATAGGTATTTTATATTTACTATTCCGCGTCTGAAACTATAAGACACGGCCAGTCTTTACAATAACATTCAAGTAACTAAATATAAATATATGTGTGTATACATGTATACACGCGTCAAATATACGTCTATATAGTCTCTGACTATCTATTAAAGGTGAATGAACTCCTATTGGATTGAAAATGCTGTACATAATCCTTTTCAGTCTAAGATACCTTTGTCCAGCTGTGAGTGATGAGTTAATGAATATTCTACAGTAAGTAATACTGTGAGTGACCGAATAATTACTTGCAGTCAACATTTTATTAAGAAGAGTACTTAATGTCAATTGCTTTCGCTATAGTGAATTTTTACTTTGCTCTTATTTTATTTAAATCAGGGCGAACCTTTCTTTATCGGACTGAAGAAAAAACGAACATTCAGTCCACCTGATGGTAAGTGGTTACTACAGCCCATGGATATCTATAAGCAAATATATATAGAACAGGGGGTTATATCTAAAGTCAATTACAGATGCGTTGCTGCTCCCGAGGATTAAGATAGTCCTTTCATATAAAAGTGAGCCGGCAACCATACCCTTTCATCGAAACGCAAGAACTGTTTCACACTAGAAATAGATGCGGTGGTGGTACCTCCCCGGCCGAAGTGTATCGGTTTTACGACCTAGTACTAGTTCTGGTACTATCTACTTATATGGCGAGGTCACCACACCGGTCTGACATGCAGTGGGTGAATGATATGTTTACTACGTCTGGTACTATCTACTAAATTTGTGTCTTTGTCGACACAGAAGAAAATCGGCTTGAACACACGGCACAGAAGAATATAGGCTTGAGTTTAGTAAAATACATATATCTATCTCTATTTTCTATGTTGATTTACTGTATCCATTAAGTAAAATGTTTATGAATATATTAAATATATTTCATATAAATGCTACAAAACATCTTCGTCCAAGTAACAAATAGTCCCGTCGAATTGATTTCAAGAACCAGAATTTCCTCTTTCAAGTATTGTAGAAAAAATATGTTTCAGTTAACAGACTTAGCAACGTAATGTAATGTGCTTCTCTATAGAAATTTCCCGCAGTGAAGTAAGAGGGAAGTTTAGTGGTTTTACGTGTCTAAGCTGGTACCGAGGAGCGAACTTTTTCGGATCGTTAGGCACTGCAGGGAATATTTTAGGTAACGTAGCTTTATGTAACTTCCTTTTATATGTATAATAGTTGAAAACATATTTTAGGTGCAAGTAACTAAAGCAATGAGCAGTGATAACCGACTTCAAGACTATATATTATTGTATATGTAAGAAACCAACGTATATTTAAATTATTTTTTGCTTGTTTGTGACATAGAAGTCAGATTCTATATTTGTTTTTTTTTTGTTAGAATAAAAACTTTAAATTCACCCTTAAAATCAGAGGTCCTAGATGAATTCTATTTGAGGTTGATAGATTCGTGTCCCTCAGGACTAAGTTGAAACGCGTCAAAGGATATATACTTTGAAGCGTTTCTTACGCTGCTACTATTAAATATAATAATTACTCTCCTTCTGACGCAGTCTGGTAAAAGGTGTGTGAATGAATAAATAAATAAATTTATTGAACAAAGCATTTATCTTTCAACTTTCAGGGATTCGTATCTGTCAGACGTTAACATAAACATTGTTCCAACAGCTCTTCTCGTGAACAAAGTGGCGTCAAGTACTCTGATATTCGATAAAACGCTACATTGTTCAACGCTTTCAGAGAATCGATGATATAAAAAAATATATACGTAAAATAGGTAACCTCATTCTTTTGAAGAGTTCGTTAAAAAATGAATTTCTGTCCCCTTTTTACGGTTTTGTATGGTTTTGACAGGTGGCAGAACCTACCTGTATGGTAGGTAGTGGTAGAATGGTTGGATTAGGGAGGTACCTCCGCGGCACAAATTTTTTGCCTGAAGGAATTTTTGTGTTTTGAAAGGGTGTGGTTGCCGACTTACTTATTCATAATGCCATCTTAGTCCTCGGGAGTAGCAACGCATATGTGATCGTCTTCAGACAAAATCCCTGTTCTATATGAAGTTGTTTATAAACGACCATGGGCGGCAGTAACCACTTACCATCAGATGGAGTGCAAGCTCGTTTGCCATTTCAATCTAAATGACGTCTATAATGGTGCCTTAATATAGGTAACCATTTCAATCTTAATGACGTTTATGGTGCCTCAATATAATTACAAAACTTTATACATTTGTAGCTACTTACTAGAATTCCTTGGAGCATGCCGTAATTAACCACAAGACTAGTACGTAACTATCTTATTACATATGAGGCAATAATTTTAGTCCTCAGATGCAGGACACATCTGTGTTCAACTTCAGGTAAAACTCTATTTTATTTTATTTTAGTTTTCTTATAAGGTAGGTACATTTATATAAAAATCTAAATTGATAACTGTTCTTACTTAACAGGTAACCACAACATGCATAAAATATGTTACTGTAAATATTATTATGCGAAATAAAAATAAATATTAAACAAAATTAAAAAATTGACACAATAGAATAGGTAATGTAAAAGGGACATTAAGAAATTGATATTTTTTTAAGCTTACCTGAAAAAGTGGAGTATTTATCATGGTGGACATCTAGATGTATGTTGTTTATGGTATTCATATCGTTCATAATGATTCATATATATTTATTATAATATAATATATTATAAACCATTTGATATTATATTCTAAAACTAATGGTGGATTACAAGATGTCCACAAGTGAGACGGATCACTTATCATCGAGAGGAACAAATGCTATTTATCAATTCCAATTTTATATAAAAGAACATAAACAAAACTTAGGACATAAATCTAAATTCGTATCAACTCTTTAAATTATTAATTAAATAATTATATTCCTTTAAACTTTTAGGGAACGTACCTATCTGTCAGAGGTCGTTAACGTAAACATCGCTTCAACAGCTCACGAGAAACAGAGTGGTGCCAAGTACTCGAACTTCTAGATTCGCTAAAACTTTACATTGTATAAAGCTTTTGTAAACTGCCGATACAAAATGGATTTCTATACAAGCTGTTTTTATGTTAAATAGTCACTCTATTGAATGACGTATAATAAACATAAACGCTTTCTGCACTCATAGCCCCACGGATTTTCTCCTGTGTCGTGGGTGCCATGGACACATAAACACGAATACAGAACCCAGAACAAAAATCTAAATTCTTCATTCACATCCCTGTCTCACGGGACTCACGTGTCCCGTGAGACAGGGAGACTCACTCACTCACGTGCGAGTCAGACCAGTATGGTGACCGCTCCGGCACGCGGGTCGTCGTTAAGTTATACATTGCTGTGTTCAGGTCTAAAAGGTGTGGTAAGGAAGATATACTTGTCAGAGGTGTTTCAGCTTTGTAGTAGTAGTTAGGAGCAGTCCTCAGGAGTAGCAACGCATCTGTGATCGACTTTAGAAAAAACCCTGTTCTATATGAAGTTGCTTACAAAATAATGTCCATGGGTGGCAGTAACCAGTTATCATTTGGTCGACTACATATTCGTTTACTACAATCAATCTGTTAAAAAAATATGTGCACATAGCCATGAAACAATTTTAGTGTGGAAGGATGAATGGATGGTCGCCTCATATATAAGAGAACCGGCAACCATAACTTTCCACTGAAACGCAAGAACTGCTTCACGTTAGAAATAGGTGTGGCGTTGGTACTTCCCCGGTCGAAGTACACTAGGTTTACCACCTCGAAAACCATCTGTATTCGAGGTGGTAAACCTATAATGATGATGATAAGATGAGTGCAAGCACTCAAACCCAGGGCAGAATTTGAAATACGTTAGTAATACTGAACGCTTCACTACAAATATCGTCATTACATGTACTTACATGACAAATCTGTAAATCATACAAAATCTTGGTATTTATAGACACATCTTGAGGTTATAAAAAAACTAATCTAATAAACTAACAAATCAATATAATATAATTTCAAATATGAAAATATGAAAATCCAAATATTGAAAGAAAAGTAAAAAGGTTCAAAGATCAATTATGTAATGCGCTTCGAATCAGCTCTTCCGATGTAATCTGATATTCATACCATTACTATCATTATGCTGATGAAATACGGTCTAGTAATATTACGTACAAAAGTTACGAGATACTATTCAAAAGCCCACTCGCTCTTACAAGTAGGTAACATCCGTTCTCAGTATACCTTTCAAACGGCTACTTTGAAAATGAATGTTGAGGAGAATTCTCAGTAAATAACGTTATGTTACATGTCAGTATATTTATAGGGCAAAATAACCTATTTTAGGATTAAAGTGTTTCCTCTTGAAAGTAAAAAATAATCATGCCGTTTATCTTTTTTATAATATGAAAGTATCGAACTTGTGAAGGAAAAGGGGAGATCTCCTGCCAGGCGATGCCTCTGCCTGGGACTGCGGTCGATGTTAACTTCGGACCATTTCTATTTATGCTGAGATTCTATCAAACTCTTATAGTGTATTCTAGGCGCCAGTGTCAGTATGACGCGTATGACGTACTCCTTTATTATTCGCTGTCGTCGTCTTGCGTGCTCAGCATTACATGTGAGGCGCGAGCTCATGTTACTGTAGGTATCGCGCTTCTACAACCTAAATTAACACATATTCTAGGTAATTAAACCAAAACAGCCGAAGACGCGGGAAAAACTAGTTAAATACATGACTAAATTTATTCTCTAAGCGATTCTCTCTTTCTATTAACATAAATAGTTCAAAAAATGCTCAATAGTATTTGAAATATTAATAAAACCAATTTAAATTAATAATTTCCGTATTAACTTTAGTTTATTGCAGCTAAATATGATCTCGATTTAATCATTGTATCTTTTAATGAAACTGTATGATTAATTGTAAAGTTTTAATTATTTATAAAAAAAATAGTCTTGCAAGTCTTATTTTGAGTTAGTGAAATGGCTAACTGACAACTTTACAGTTAAGAAATAGCAAAATTTGTGTTATTTTGAATGATTTTGATTTATTTTATACTCCTAACTTACTTTTTGGGTGTTTTCATTGGGTCTTTTTGATTGTAGTTAATTTTAATTTACTTGTTAGGGTTCCGTACCCAAAGGGTAAAACGGGACGCTATTACTAAGACTCCGTTGTCTGTCCGTCTGTCTGTCTCCAGGCTGTATCTCATAAACCGTGATAGCTAAAAAGCTGAAATTTTCACAAATGACGTATTTCCGTTGCCGCTATAACAACAAATACTAAAAATTAAATATATATATATTAAGGTGGGTCCCCATACAATAAACGTGTTTTTTGCTCAATGTAGATAATGGTGCGGAACCCTTCGTGCGCGAGTCCGAATCGCACTTGACCGATTTTTTTTAATAACATCATGCAACAAATTTTGTAATGTTGGTATATTTTGGCATAGTTAAGTTACTTTGTGGTTGAATATATATCTTTAATGCTTATTTTTATTTTTTTAAATGACTTGTCTCGATTTTCTTTCATGTTTGTTTATTATTTCTCTGTGGTGTTCATAATTTTCTACATACTACCCGTTCGCGATAAGTTTGCCGCTGTCGACGTGACGTCACACTGTAGTAGCGTCAGCAAAAAAAACAAGTTTGAAAAAAATATATTTATTTGTTGTTACGGATTAGATAAAACACACACACGCTTTCTACACTCACAGCCCCACACTAGGATTCTCTCCTGTGTCGTGGGTGCCATGAACACGCAAAGACGAATACACAAGCACCCAGACCCAGAATAGAAATCTAAATTCATCATTTATATTTCTGTCTGGCCGGGAATCGAACCGCGGACCCACGCGTCAGACCGGTATGGTGACCGCTCCGCCTCGCGGGTCGATATATACGGTAGATACATTTTCATTATAAAAATCAATGAAATTAAATACCTTTTTCACATGTAACGGTATAATTAATGAACTGTTTTTTTTTATTTGAAAAAAAACGTAATGATCTTTAACTCCACATGACGACAAATACTTTATAGTCTTTTCTTTACCTATAGTTCTAATACGGAAAATAAAACAAATGTCGCGAAAACAGAGTAATATTAAGCAGCATAAGAAATTATTTCACGCGTTTACGGCGATGACGTTGCCTTCGATACTTTTAGCATATTTCAGGACGACTGAGAGGTGCGGTAGTTTGTTGTGAGGGGGGAGCCGCGTTCCTACCGCGGACAGGTAGGACAAGAATTGAGGCAAAATTGTTAAACTTGGGAACAATGAAGAACTCAAGTCTATCAAATTTGCTGATTGATAAAGAGCAAAGAGGAATTAGGTTATTAAATTTCATAAATCAGTTGAAAGTTTAATACCCATACTAATATTATAAAGCAGTAGTTGTTTGGTTGAACGCGCTAATCTCAGGAACTACTGGTTCGAATTGAAAAAATATTTTTGTGTTGAATAGTAAATTCATCGTGGAAGGCTTTAGGCTATATAACATCACGCTATGTTTTGTTTGTTTTTAAAAGATTGTTCTCTAATAAACGCGGGTGAAACTGCGTGGTACTGCGTAGTACAGTACTTTATAACTTAGTACGTATTTGGATTATAGACACTAGTCTGTTACAAATACAGGTCAGAGGTTAGCACGTGTCTGGGAAAAACACTTTAATGATAACTTTATAGCTCTCACATGTTTGACTTTAATATCATCATTACTTTATTAGTCGTTGCCCTGTACTTTGTAAAGCCATACTGATGTTGGGTCTTGAGAGGATCTTTCTTATATTAGACGGAAATAGCAAAGGAGCTTGCAGTCGTTTGCCATTTCATTCTCATAATCATCATCTTATTTCCTGATGAAATGAAATGTCTTTTTTTTTGGATAGGCCTACTTGTCTACTACTACGCACTTACAAATTGTCATTTACAGATTTTTTTCTTACACTACCACCGGATCGGAAAATGACCTCAACTGAGAAGATCCGGCAAGAAACTCAGCGAGTTGTCTTTTTTCTTTGTAGTACTTTGTATTTTTTAACTATCTTATTTATTATGGCATGGCATGGGCAATAAAACAGAGGTTCTATCTGAAGTCAATCACACATGCGTTGCTACTCTCGAGGACTATGATAGTCACCTCATATAAAAGTGAGCCAGCAACCACACCCTTCCAACGAATCGCAGGAACTGTTTCACGCTAGAAATAGATATCACCGCTATACCACCCCGGTCGAAATATATTCATTTCAACACCTTCCAAACATTTTCTGCAGATTGATACACAGAATACGCTTTATTGCACACTTACAATCTAATTTAACAATAATATAAACTAAGGTCAGAGAAGTATGCAATGGAAAGTGAATAATGTGTGATTACTTCACGAAGTTCGGAATGTAATAGGTAATGTAAATTGTAAGTGTGATTTTTTATTTGAGGATTTAAATGTAAGTTGTTTTTTTTTTATTTGTAGACAAACAAGCTTATATTCTGCCTAGTAATTATTGCCGCTTAATAAATTTATTAACCTACCCATTAGAAACTTATAAGTTAATACATAATAAATTAATCTGTCTAGTTTCATGAAAACTGTCATTTTCTAAGCACTAAATATACGCATACAATACGATTTTAAGGCATGTAAAATATTTTTAAAATTGTTCCTTGTAAGGTATACAGATACAAACATAGATAGGTGTCTATATTTGTATATCTGTACGCCCATATAAAGATAGAGTAGGAGAAAAATATGGCCGAAAAATTCATGAAGTTAGGTTTAAAGGCGCCAAGCCAAAGCCTTTAAACATTATAAATAATTAAAAAGACAGAGACTATTACACTAACTAAATATAGGTTTTAAAATTTTTTCATGATCAAAAATATCTAGGTATCCGATAGGTATCTATATATCCGAAATAGAAATCAAAAAATGGAAGCAAATCGGAACGGTCACAAAAAAATCTAATATTTTGACTAATATAAAGCAGGTAACTACCTAATGTATAAAACTACTACTTAAAAGAAAGCATAAGTCACTATCTATTCAAGTATCTGTTATCAAACACAGTTATTGACCGCGATAGGACCGACTAATTTTGGTCCTTGTCGATATCAGTCATCCACACAATCTTCTGGGACATTATCAATACTTATCTCATCGAACACTGTTTACACACGAACTCAATTTTGTAGTAATGGGTTCTAACCTACATAATGACCCATAACACAGCTATTGCATTAAAGTTGGTAACACAGTTATTTAACAGTGACGCACTACCGTCACATTTAATTCTTTTTTTTCCCGACTGCGTCAGAACGAGGGTAATGTTTTTCGAGCGTATGTATGTTTGTTTGTTTGTATGTATGTATGTCCATTTTTTGGCACGCGCTACAGCCCAAACGGTTTGTCGAATTGTGATACGATTAGAATCGTCTTCATTTGCAGAGCGACATAGGCTTCCTATATAATTTTTAAAAATGGCACCTGGAAATAAAGGAAAAAAGGGGGGGGAGGGACGATTTTTTTACTATTACGACAATATGGTTATCAAATGAAAGCTAGTAAATAGACCAATATAAATATATGTATTATAATACTTTTACTTAACTATTTTGACAAAAACCCAAAAAAACGTTAAATTAAATATATATGAACAAAAATTTCGTTTTAAGCAGTCGGGATTTTTGGTTGAATGTTTTTAACGATGTTACTAGTTTATAGTTAAACCTACGATAAGGCAGACGAGCTACCTGATAGAAAGTAGTCTATGGACATATACCACACCCTTGGAGTCGCCAATGCCTCACCAGCATCGAAAGAAAGCTCTTTTCGTACCAGTTTTGAAGAGCCTCATGTTATAACGCTCCGGGAATATCTCAGGAGGAAATTCATTCCACATGTTTATCTCCACATTCTTTGTGCCGTACTTGAGTCAGACTAGTGCTACAGACCAAACTTATATGAGCACGATAATTATTGAAAAAAAAAATGTTACCATCAAAATAGAAAAAATATTGATTATGGCTGCTATCTGAGTATGTTGATAGAGACATCTATCAACATACTCAGATAGCAGCCATGTAAGCCTAATGTGATTTAAACGACGTGATAAGTCTAAGATATAAACATTAATTGAGTGTAATTAAGTAGGACTACTTTTATAAACATCAATGTAAAATAATGCTACTGCGCTATGAACACGTAACAAAATGCTATAGCTCAAAATACTTATAGTATTTTCTCAAAAAATCCCAAAGCTACTACTACATTGTATTAAGCTATGTCCAGTCTCGAAGAGATTCCATTAGAAATAAGCATACACTCATTTAATATTTGACTAGTTGCGCCCTGCGGTTTCCCCCGCTACTACATAAGAAAAAACAAACAAACTAATAAAGCGTGATATTATATAGCCTATATATAACCTTCCTAAATAAATGTGCTATTCGTCACAATTTTTTTTTTTCAATTCGGACCAGAGTAGTTCCTGAGATTAACGTGTTCTACTAAAGAAACAAACTCTTCAGCTTTATAATATTAGTACAGAATAGATTAATTTGTGTGTGCATAAATAAAGTAAAAATGCTTTTAGTGTTTTAGGATAGTTTGAAAAGTTTAATAAATTATTAACTCTATTTAAAAAACCTAAGTCAGTAACTTACTAATAAATGAAAGAAAACTGCTATTTATGGCATCTTCGGCATTTTATCACTGTCAAGTACCCATTATTAACGCCATACAACCTTTTATTACAAATCTTCTTTAGCGGTTAACCACTAAAATGGTTTTGTTTAAATACAATACAATTGTATTGCCTTAAGTGTATTGGCTCGGAGGAACCAAATTACTTTAATAATGGAGTTATTTTGTTGTAATACTTCACTAATTGGGAATGTGGAAAATCTTAGCAATTATTACGGCCATTTAAGCGATTAGCTTCGTTTAATTATATAGTAATAACATTGAAAACTGATAACGTTAGCACTTGATTTTTTATTTATAACGTTATGCTTATTTTCAGTATAGCTAATAAAATAAAATGATAGATTCATAAATAATAATCACCCAGAAAATTATTAAAAAGGTAAATACATACAGTAAATAATGCGTTACTTAAAGTAACTAGCTTTAAATAGGTAATTCATGACAACGCTGACTTAGGTGAGATTTAAGCACCGAGCCATTAAATAGTAATTAAAAACATAAAATGATTACATACTTATTATGAATTACTCCACATTATTTACACTTTATTTTTTATTATAAATATTTTATTTTGCTGTGAATAGCAACAACCTTCTTCCGGTGAACGTCGTAGGAGGCGATTGAGGTATAAAACCTCGAAGACAGGCAGCAGTGTTTTTCCGTGTGTACCTATCAATACCTACTGCAGTTTTCGACAAGCACGGCAGACGCGATAATTATTGACAAAAATATCCATTGGGGTAAGCCTATGTCCGGCATCTAACCTCAAAAGACCGATGAATGGAAAAAATGTAATAAAATATTTGAACTAAGCCGTTAAATATCAAACAAGTAAAAAAAATATTGTCATACCATATAATTATTTGTACACTTCCTTTTGTTAAAACCTTATGATTATTACAGTTAGATAAAAAAATATTCGGCGTTATGGTTCCATGTTTGTGCTAAAAAAACACCGAAACAATTATTAATTCATACACGTAAACGTTGTCAAATATTTATATTATTACGCGTATGTTATGTACGCATATTTGGAACATGAGATTATTTGCACAGCACATCATTGAGCAAAGACAAGCAATTTCACACAAAGTTAAGCTCTGTTGTATTCTACTTTAGTTATCACTACACCAACAGATATGTCTGCGAAATTCATATGTAACTATAGGCACATAGGTCTTACATAACTATAAATGTTTTAAATATAGTTTGGAATAATTCTTCTAATATTTAAAATTACATCTACTGATCATTTCTCAGAGATATACATTACATGAGTTATGTGGCTAAATTGGCTGCGTAGTATAGTATTAATTAAAATACCAGGTATTAAGAAGTCCCAAGTGGTAGAACCAGTGTAGTTCGATCGGGAAAGTACCACCGCCACGCCTAGTTCTAGCGAAGGGTGTGGTTGCCGTTTCACTTATATACATATGAGGCGATCATCTCAGTCGTCGGAAGTGCATCTGGCAGGGTCGACTTCAGATAGAACCCCTGTTCTATATTAAGTTTCTTACAGATGTCCATGGGCGGTAGTAACCACTTACTGTCAGGAGAACTGCATGCTTGTTTGCTACTTAAAACTGATAAAAAAATCCGATTATTAATTATTCTACTTTATATGGTAACAGGCACTTAAACTATCACTTTTGTATAGCATGAGATAATTTCATAGGCCTGGGGTGCAACGAAAATTATCACTTACATTTGTTTTAATCTAATACTAATATACAACTTTTGCAAAAAACTCTCACC
>DWNE01006600.1:0-12935 GCA_018249875.1 Cecropterus toxeus
GATCTATGATCGACTTCAGATAGAACCTCTGTTCTATATGAAGTTGCTTACTGATGTCCATGGGCGGCAGTAAACACTTACCATCAGGTGCCTCAAAAAAGTTTTACCCCATATCATACCGTGACAACATTAGTCTAAAATCATACATCGCTTTATAAGGCAGAAATACGCTGTCAAGGACAAAGCTTTGGATCGAAAGAGCTACGCCAATTTTGTGGAATTTACATGAATTCTGAAATAAGACATTTTCCTGAAAGCTGAAATACCGAAGTTAATGATTGAAATTTCTTGCCATTAGTTTAAATTCGTGATTGCGCATATAAATTGCTGACGACGTAAGACCGACCTTCGACGAAAATCTTCACTCAACTTTCGTACTTAAAACAAATGTTTTTAGGGTCAAAACGGCATGCAATATTTGGCACCTGAATCAGCAATGTTGCCGTGTGTACGTAAGAGTAATCAGTATCAAAGGAACGTCTTAATTAATGCTAACAAACTCATTAACCGCGTTAGAGCCGAAGTTTCAAATTTATACGTTTATTGTTATTGCGATAGACGGGACAGGGCAATGAAGGCTTTTGTGAGGTTTTTAAAGGTAAGGGAAGGTGAACGGAGCTTTTTCTTTTGCCCTGACTTAGTAAGAAATGTTAAGTTTTTTGAACGTATGTATGTCAATTTCTGTGGCACACTATATCCCAAACGGTCTGAATTATTTTCAATCGGATTTTCTATTTTACTATAAATAATTTAATTGCATAAGTTTTGAAACTTTGTATTAAGCTACTGAATTGACGGTAAATCTTCACTCCAGCATGTGCAAGCGATTTCAAATTAACTTAAGTTACGAAACATCCAATAATGAGTAAAAGAAAATCTCTAAAGAAAATGCCAGACTCATCATAATATTTACCTACCCATTAACAAATTAAATTTAATTATGACGGTGCAATTTATATGTAATAAAAACCATTTAAGTCGAGAAATTTGGTTGACCTTGACATGGTGAGAGTAGAGCACTACCTCAAAAGCTTCGTGATTTAAGTAGTGCGCGAATGAATTCTAAATTGCGACCGAGAGGTAGTTTTAAAAGAGCAACATAGAGGCACTGCTTACTTTAACTAGTAAGTTGTTACTGCTGTTGTAATTGCCATAATAATTATAATTAGTCACGGTGTTGCCTACTGCCTTATTGGCTAATTGCTGGCAATAAACTCGATCGGCTATTGTTCATTGTGTGAATAATATGGTACTAGGCGATCAGTTTCCACTTTACATGTTCTAATTATTATGAATTTATTTTATTTCCGTACTTTTTTTGTGGTAAATGAATATATATTTTGAAGGAAAACTTCTTTGCGCGCATGGTTTTACAGATTTTATGGATGAAACGCGTCGACAAAGTGCGATTGAGTCTTCCTTTTTCTATTTCTCTAAGTTACGAAAATCCAAACTTTTCGATTAGTATAAACGAGATTTAAAAATAAGTATTTTTTTGGATTTTAGTAACATGATGGGAATGAGCTGTGTATGTTTGGTTGCTTTAATGATTAAGGAAAATTAATGAGGAAACCCACGTTTTTTCCCGATTGCTATGTAAGTATGTTTGTAGGTATGTATTTAAGTCCATTTCTTTGGTACAAGCCCATACTATAAACTGTAATCAAGTATAAATTTGTAATTAACCCCAAATAGCAATGTCCTACGTGAGATTAGATACACATTTATTGTTTTCCCTACGGATTAATTTTGAATGTTTCATGTGTTTCTTCCCTACCACAACCTTCGAACAAAAACGTGGCAGCGTTCGAATTGCCTTTAAAAATAATCAAATGCGAATGTTTTTATTAATTTTTTTTTTACAAAATCAAAAGAACGGTTTCAGTTTCCTCCAATACTAATGCCCTGTTTTACCTGTTTACCCTAGTAACGCCATAGCTTCCCTTTGGGTGATTCGCGTTTTATAAGGATACTTAAATAATTATAATAATATGATTTTAAGCTGATATTATCGCGGAATTGATACAGAAGTTCAAAAAGCATATTTTGAGTACCTGTAACATATTAAAATGGACGTAAATAAATTATTTGATAAATTAATAAATCAACGTGTAACAGTATGTGCTATCCATTTGCACTTGTTCAGTGCAGTTGACTACGGCCTATAACTATCCCATTCTGACAGGAGATCCGTATTCAAATGTGGGACAGTAATAGATTCACAAAGTTTCTATTAAATTTCTTATTAGGAAAATAAAGGAACACGTTTACTCCGATTCTTATGACCTGTCTCCCCTAGTGACGTCATAGCTTCCCTTCGCGTTACTCGCAATTTATGACGTCACGGCCTATTAGAGCAGCGACGCGAGCTCTAATATACGATTATTATTTATCCTCATGTTAACAAAGTGAAATATTATGCGTGCGTTATTATCGTGGAAGTACGCCCTTTCCTATGTAATATAGTATATTACATAGGTGAAACCACGAGGCATAGCTAGTGCTTTGCCTCGTGGTTTCACCCGTTACTACATAAGAAAAAAATAAACGAACAGCGTGATGATAAATAGCTTTCCTCAATAAATGATCTATTCAACACAAATTAGCAAAGATACCGAGATTAGCGCGTTCAAGCAAATAAACAAACAAACTCTTCAGCTTTAGAGCATCAAAATAAGTAGGTATAGATAGTACACATTCTTTATAAAGTTTTTGACTACGTCGGGTCCCTTGCGGTCGATTGCGAAGGCACTACTGTCTTGGCCTACAGAGATATTGAGAGGTAAATGATAAAGCGGGCACTATGAGGCCTTTAGTCTTAAACTTTAGGGATGCCAATCCATCTACGTTTGAGTATAGCAAGCGTATACAAGATTATCTATATGTATTTGTATGATCGAGACAATAACGTTGGATAGCGAATTATCAAGTAGTGTAGAATAAAACTCCCATAGGAGATAACGCGTATAATCCTAATAAACTGTCGCGTTCGGAAAATTCGAATAGTTTTAATTGGCTAGTTTTAAGTCACTTCTTCTATTTTATTATGATAAATTCTACATAGTATAAAACTTGCTTCCGAATTAGACAATTAGTACATATACATGATTTGTTTGTTTTTTTTTTCATACTAGGATGTTCCCGCGGCTCTGGCTACTCCGGTCACGTTAATAAGTACGCTACGTGTTAATCCAGGTCATAAACGACGACGCGCGATTGACGACCTGCGTGACGGAGCGTCACCATACCGGTCTGACACGCAATGGGTCCTGGGTTCGATCCCTGGCCAGACAGAAATGAATGAATGATGAGTTTAGATTGGGTCTGGGTGTTTGTGTATTTGTCTTTGTGTGACCATGACACCCCCGGCACAGGAGAAAATCCTACTTTGGTGCTACGAGTGTGAAAGCGTTTGTGTTACGTTTAATATAAATAAATGAGTGATTTAATATAAATTAATAAACTATCTGTATGCCAAATTTTAGTGAAATCCGACCAGAATTTTTAAGTGTAAGAGGTACAAACATAAATGCTTCCTCGCAAACATTCGACTTTACGTATGTTATAATATTATTAAGAAGGATAACATTTACATTAATATGCTGTCTATAGAACGTTTATATAAATACGACATTTAATATTACAATCAAAGTGAAACGTAAAAAGAAATGACATATCAATTTCTACGGAAAATTTCAAATCCCCGCTAACTTTTCCATTAAGGCTTGAATAGACGCAGGATGTGAGGGTATTTGTGCATGGATATTCACCCTTGTTTTTAAATCTGGTGGAGTGGCGACAACGCATCCCTATAGCTGCAATTTATGACGTCACGGGCTATTAGGGCAATGAACCACCCTCTCGCTAATATGTTTTCGATTTTACTGGACCCTTACATTTTTAGAACACCCTTAGATATGTAGATGTTTTTTAACATAATGGCCATTTAAAATTAAATTATGTTTTTCTAAATGACCGTTTAAACCGTTTTGTTTTAATTATACGTATCGTTAATGCATAGAACGGATTTTATTGCTTTTAACACGTAGGGTGTGTAGGATATGTTCATAGGAACATAATTTGAAAGAAAATTAATATTTATTACTTAAGTGTCTTTATAACAATACAATTAACATTATAATTACTGAAATAATTTTGTTACTTTGAACAACACCAGTGACATATTAGGTATACTACACAAAACCAATGTCAAGTACCTTTACGCCTAAGGTAAATCCGATAATTATCATGTTAGGCTCTTAGTTCTGAGCGGATCTTCTCTTAAAATTTGAGATGTTTAGGCTACTATCGCGGTGTCCAGATGCTAGTTAGTCGCCTTTAAACACCTTTGGCATCTTTTATTTGAGAACTCTTAGATGTGTAGATTTCCTCATGGTATTTTCCTTCATTATTTTCTTTCATTATTATCTGATTTATTTCTAATGTGCACACCATTTTAGATAATCTTATTACATATCCGTAAGCACCAAATGGGTATCTTTTTGGGTTTGGGCTTTAATTACTTCTCCATCACAGTTGAGGAGTTGAAGGTCAAAATGATAAAAAAAACGAATATACGTGAAAACAGATAACCTCTCTTCCTTTGGGAATTCTGCTAAATATCAATGGTGCCTTGGATTTGAACCTCGGACCCTCGATTGAAATGCCAAGCTTCAACCGTTAGGCTGTCACTGCCTACTATCACAGAATCATACGTTCCGCGTAAACGCAGAAGATTGACATACCAATAAGTATAACTATTATTTACCAATTTCAGACGTCACGCTCGAATCTAACAAATTAACCCTAAACTGCGCAACAAAAATGCAGATCACGTAACTCATTCCGGTCTGAACAGCAT
Source organism: Cecropterus toxeus (assembly GCA_018249875.1). NCBI lineage: Eukaryota > Metazoa > Arthropoda > Insecta > Lepidoptera > Hesperiidae > Cecropterus > Cecropterus toxeus. The sequence continues at coordinate 4,862 of DWNE01006600.1, forward strand.
GAATATTCAAGCACTTAATTACTGCGAACAAGAATGGTATGAAAGCGCCCCTAGCAAGATTTCAGCCCGTCATTGTCAGTATCACTCAGTAACTTCCCCATAAAGATTCCTGAGGACCCCATGACTTACGCTTGCCATTTCCCTCGCAAAGAATGCAAGCACTCCGCAGTGGTATTAAACTCAAATCATGTGAGGGTGGCTTTGAACAGGAGGCACAAAAAGTTTTTTGTTTCTAACACAAAGGAGCAGCGGCAGGGTTGTCGTGGCGACGGTTATTCTTAAGTTGTAATGGGCTTTTGAAAAGTGTGAAAAAAGTGTGAAGTGAACATATTAAATTGATTAAATTGAAGTACCAAAGGAATGTCATTTATTTTATCTTTATAAATTACGTCTATTTATATTATAATACCTATTATAATAACTATGATAAATGTAGCAATTTTCTTTCTCAGTTTTATTGCTTTTCGTTTTTATTAATTTCATCTTCATAAATTACTTCGTTAATTTTATCAACTGTCTTATTTTCTTTTCTCATTTTATCGTTAAAATTGATTTTATTCGTGTTATTTCGTATATTATTATTATTTTATTATTTGCGTTTAACGTGTAGTGTACTTGCGTATAATATGTAGTATACCTACTGAAAAGCAAACAACGAGTAAGGTTAGTTGTCTAAAATAAAAGGTCAAATGTGATGGTAGGTACTTTAACTAATTTGATTTTTTCAGATCAATTTCTATGCTTGAAGGCTAAGCCAATAATATATATTCCTTTACATCTTGTTTACTGCATTCTACAAAAGTATACAAACATGTATGTATACAAACACCATTTTTTTTTCCATACCTTACCTAAATCTATATATATCACCAGTAGTTAAGCAGAAATACCGGAAATTCGCTTTTATTCTTGTAATTCCCGTAAAACGTAAGATTGAAACCAAAATTACACAGATTAGTTGGGTGACTTCAATTGTGGTACCCTATCACATTACGGTGCTACGACTTTTTAATCAACCTACCGTTATTGTGAAACAGTGAAAGAAGAAGAAGGATTAATTTTCATATAAAATTGGACAAATAAAAAAATGTCTGTAGACATCTTTTCGCACATCAGCAGACTTCAATATATCACAATTCAAATGGCTTTCTGTTTTCTTTATATAGATCCAAAGTGTAACATTATATACAAATTATTCAACATAAATTTAAATTTCCAAGAAGACTTGGCAACCCTACGCCAGGCTGAACATGTCGGATAGAGCTAGTTTGAAAAAGGCAAAAGAAATAAAACCTTGCAATCTCGCTCGCTTGTGAATCTGCAATTGTAAAGGGCACTTACCTGATGATGTCCTGTTTTGGATAATATTCGCGTTTTGGATGTACTGTCGTTGCCTTTTATCTTGGAAAGGGATATATATCTATGGCAAACAATGTCGTAAATAGAACCATGAAACACAGCCTTATGTTTTGTAGATTCTTCTAACGGATCTGTTTTTTTCGTTATCAGATTAAAGTATCAAACGAGCATGCAATCCACCACCACTTACCATTCGGTAATGGTAAGTGGTTACTGCCGCCCATGGACATCTCTTAGCAACTTCATATAGAACAGGTTCTATCTAGCGGGGACGAATCGCGTGGCCGAGCGGTTACCATACCGATCTAACGCGCGGTGGGCCCCGGGTTTGATCCCCGGCCATACAGGCATTTGTATGATGAGTTTAGATTTCTGTTCTGGGTCTCGGTGTTTGTGTATTCGTCTTTATGTGTCCATGGCACCGTATGCCTGCTTGATGACACAAATCCGAATATATGACTATTGGTGGTAGAATCAGTGTAGTTCCGACCGGGGAGGTTCCACTGCCACACCTAGCTTTCTAGCGTAAAGCAGTACGATCCACTTCACGGGACGGTAGTAACCACTTACCGTCAGGTGGACACGTACTACAACAATCTGATAAAAATTTGCATTGAAAAAGTATGCCTATACCAAAATAATATTGTCTTTCGTCAGTACTTCAATATATCATCCCTTAGCATGCAAGCTAGTTTCAGTTGCAAGTATCGATGCATCTGCACCCTCGGTAGTGTGATTGACGTCGTTGGGGATGAGGGTGTAACGATGCGAAACGCGTCTGTGAGATCTTGGATGTTGTTAGTGATATTTACTTTCTTCTTATATGGTGCAATTGATCTTGGATTTTTGTAATGTAGTTTTTAGGGTTGTGTAGGATAGAAACTTACGGTGATAGTTTTCGTCCGTTTTGTCTGTGCGTCCGTTCGTCTGTAATTTTTCATTTTAAAAATTTATTGTTTGAACCATAGTAAGTTGCCAATATTTTGTTTAAAATTTAAAATATGAAGATTAAGTATTTGTTTTGTGAGGGCTCCGTATCGTGCGGCTGGGTTCTGCAGAAAATGTGAGTGTGAGGTTATGAGGGTAGAACGCGTTTTTTATTATCACTCGTCATTTCATGAATATTACTATTTGTATTTTGTTGTCTGAGTACTTCACCTTCACTTAACACAACACTTCTTCACCACACAATACTTCACCAAGTTTTTGATCGTACATTTTTCTACAAAAGCAGAAACAAAATATAAATTTAGCAGTTTCGAACGATCGAATATTTCTCACTATGTTGGTATATGTAGAATTTCTGTTATATGAGGTGTCTATGTCGTGCGTACTCTGTGTTCTCAAGCCAGAAGGTAGTTAAAGACCAACAAAATTCCCTTGTCCAGTGCACCCTCAAAGTGACACCACGCTGTCAGGGGTAACTGATATTGAAAACGACAGGGTAATGAACCGGAATGCTACTTCGAATTGCTTTTAGTTTCTATCGGTCACTGGGAAGGGTGGATTTGAGATTTTGTTTATTGTATGCACGTTACTGTAACTATTATATAATATAAGTACGATATTGTTCTAAAAAAAGAGTTCTCAAAGGTGTGTGAAGTCTACCAATTCGCACTTGACCAGCGGTTGATTATGGCCTAAAACTTTCTCATGCATGAGAGAAGACTCATGCCCAGCAGTGGTACAATAATGGGTTGATGATGAAAGGGTTCGATGACGGAGGCACCACCGCTTCTGTCTTTTATAAGATGCCTTACCTGCTACTGCGTCCTGGGATAACAATTGTAACAGGAGAAAGAGATTTATACAAGGCGATTAGATTTACTCTTATATAGGCCACAATATTTTATGACCTTTATCGGATTAAAGTAGTAAACGAGCATACAGCCCACATGATGGTAAGTAGTCACTGCCGACCATGAACATCCGTAGCCAACTTCATAAGAGTAGAGGATCTGCATGAACTTATGATCGACGGTGGTAAGTAATCCCATCAGGTGCACGTCATGCTCGTTTTAAACTACAATTTCATATAAACAAAATTAGGAAAAGTGTAAAACATATTTATTATTACGTGCATGATGTGCATGTAAATCTATTATACCGGGTGTAATCGTTAAGTGTGTGCAGGCGATTATTACATAACTATTACAGATATCAAAAAACTTTAAACTGATATCGAAAGTACTTCATATCATGAGTAAAATGTCAATAATAACTTTTTAAAAATAAAACGAGAAATATCAAAAAAGTAGTTACGGAATAATCGCCTGTGCACACTTAACGATTACACCCGGTATACGCATAAATTTTAATTAATATAAAAATTAATCTTTCTTTCCTTTGGTCATCACATCACTCGAGAAAAGCTGGACCGATTTCGCTATTTTTTGTTGAATTTATTATTGTCAGAAAAACGTGCTTATAAAAGAAAAAACAAGAAAATTGCAGGGAAAAAATAAGAAAACGTAACGAGCTTTCACGACAATCAATTTCATCATATGACGTTTGACATAACTGTCAGTCTTACCAAATCGAATCTAAATTTCATATTTAAGACAGAACAGTCTGTCGGATCAGCCAGTTTTATATAAATAAAGTTACCTTAAAAATAGAACTTTTTAACATAGTAGGATTATTTTAACCTTTCGACATTCTCTAGAGTTTCACCTTTAATTCTATCGCCCGTTCATAAATCTCACAGGAATTTAATATAAAGGTCAGATCCAGCTGTAAATCTCAGTGCGGCCATAACTTATTTATAAGTTGAAGCCCCGCGGTTCGATGAAGGTTGTATATCATTCTGAAATCCTTTGAAAGTTGCCACAATACTTCCGTTCTACTGTATAGCCTTATAAGATTTTTTTTTTTATGAAAGATTTATTCAATTTTGTCACTGCGACTGCGTTAGAAGGTGGATAAAGTTCTTCGAGCATATGTATGCATGTTTGTTTGTATGTATGTATTTATTTGGCACGCGCTGCAACCCAAACTTCACAAATTATCTTTCAATATCAATTTTTATACAATACGTAATATATGTAGCTCGTACCGTAAAGTAGATTGCAACATTTTTTATGATACCGTAGTGTACTTCACATGACATATTGTAACTAATTACACCTATTTATTTTTTAATTACACCTTTAACTTCTGTAACAGCAGTATTAAGCTGCTGTGTTTTGGTCTGAAAGGTGTCATACTTATCCGAGGCATTCCAAATTAATTCTCAGGAGTAGCAACGCATCTGTGACCAGCCTCAGATGATCGCTTACCAACAGGTGGACTACATACTCGTATTTTACTTCAATATTATAAAAAAAAGGTAATAGAAAAATAAATACACACTTGCACATACAATAACAAGCTATTAATTAATCGGATTAATTACCTACTTTTTTCTTGGTCTCAAACAATTTCTTATTTTTTTGCAAAGCTTCGTATTACCACCAAGACTCCAATCTAGCTCTATCCATGTATAGTATGTATAGTATCCTGTTAGTTTTACTAAAGCCAGATATAAAATTACCCAATTTATACTACATGAGTTAAATTTCGGTCAGATGCACCAAGCTCTAGTACAAACTCCGGGGACGTTAAGAGCCTCTTGTGCAAAATTGGGGTATACGAACTAACAAACTGAAAATAGTTCACGTTCGCAAAAAGCTAAGCACTTCACTTAACTGCTGGCTGTGGAACTCAAAAAGAGAAATTAAAAAGCACCAACTATCAGTTAGGCCAATTACGTTCCCATTGCAAAGTTTGGTCCGTGGCTTTGACATGGATGTATTGGAACTAGAAGACGCAAATTCGTTCTGTTTAATTTTATTTGCAAGTATGTCATACTTAGTGCAGAAGTTAAGAGTTTTTGAGAGACGTGCATTAAAAATAAATATTTTTAATGCTGAAACTTGACTGATTACACAAAAAAATGTTAGTTGTGTTTTTGTTACTATATCAGATGCTAGACCAGTGTACTTCAGACTGGGAGGTACCACTGCGTGAAGCACTTCTTACGTTTCAGTAGAATCGTTTGGTTGCCGCCTTTTCTTCACAAATAACTTTCGTTCTATATGAAGTTGCTTACAAATGTCCATAGGCGACAATCACAATTTATCATAAGGAAGACTGCATGCAAGTCTGATATTTCAATCCTTCAAATGATTTTAAAGAATCTGATATTTTTTTATATGTTACTAGAAGTGTCCCGCGGTTTTATCTGCGTTTTTTTAAAAACGTAACACACCTTAAATTATTACAACTTGTACTTTTAACCGTAACAAGTGAAAGTTGTACATTTTTTGTGACATCAAACATACAAACAGACAAACCAAAATCAAATAAAAAATGGTACTTATCCTCATTTATCAAACTATTTATATGCAAATATATACAGTTCTAATTTTATTATATATGTAGATTCATTCGTTTATACATTAATTTGTTGAATATTAACCGGCATCTGTAATAACATCGTAGCACTAGAATCTAGTATTCAGTCCAGTTGCCCCTAATAGCGCATCTAGAAGATCTTACCAATTTCCACTACACAAACCGGGTGCTATAGGCCCGGCTCCTACCTGACCCAGATTTTTTATTTCACTACAGAGAGAATGAAATTGCTCGTAGTGGCCTCCCTGTGTATTTTTTGTTATTTTTACACGGAAACACTTTTTATTTTCATATTACAGCGCTTTTACGAAGCTCGCAACGAGGGCGGGCGGCGAAATGCGCTTATGCTGATGAAATGGTATTTTTACTTATTACATACGAGCCTCTAGTAAAAAACACGGTATACAAAAACGCAGGGAAATCTGACGTATTTTCGTTGGTAAAAAGTTTGCGTATTTTTCCTACTTTTTATGAATGCGAAATAAAATACGAATGGACGTACATTCTGAAGTGGCTGCCAATGAATATTTACGAAAAGTTAAACTGACGTATTATATGTAAAGCTCACTATTAAAGCTATACGTGATAAACTTTTTAAATATCGCAACTGAAAGGAATTGTAATAGTTTCAATTCGCATTACTGAATAGCATTGGACTATTTCAATGATGTAATTGAATTTATAGTAAAATGAAAATAAATCCTTTTTACTTTTCAATATCGCAATGTTTTCACTCAGTTGAAAACCTTGCATTAACGTCGCTTATTATTTGTTTCATTATTATTGTATATTAATTGTATTATTAGTATATATAGTATATAGTATCATATTATGAGTGAGATATTCAGCCGACAGAATGAAAACTATGAATTTTTATTTCGAGTAAATATCAAGACTAAAAATCTTAAACGTTAAACTGCTATTTTATGATAACAAACCTAAGCTAACCTATGATTTTTTAATATTTTTTTTAAGTGTGAACTTTCTGCGGCTTATCTTTAATTGTTTAATAGCGAGTCTTGTATGTTTATGTTTGTTTAATTGTTTAATAGCGAGTCTTGTATGTTTATGTTTGTAATTCAAATAAAGATAAGTAATAAAATAAATATAAACGCTTTCTGCACTCTTAGCTCCACAGTAGGATTTTCCCCTGTGTCGTGGGTACCATGGACATACAAAGACGAATACACAAACACCCAGACCCAGAACAGAAGTCTAAATTCATCAATTACATTTTTCTCTGGCCGGGGATCGAACCCGGCACCCACTGCGTGTCAGACCGGTATGGTGACCGCTCGGCCACGCGGGTCGTCAAAAAAATGTTATTAAAAAAAAACAAACAAATTAAAAGTAATTTAATTTTAATTTTGTATAAAAATATGTAAATCAAGCATAAGATTTACATATTTAGATTTTTACAACAATATTTTACAAATTGATACTTTACTACGATAGTTATACTTGTATCTAGAGATAGATATAGAGGTACAAAGTCAAATATATCTGGCGGATGTCTCGCACGGATATCCGGAGGGGATCATTCCAGTGTGCATGATGCATCGGAATTGGCATCGTGGCATGAGACAGCCTCGGCAGGCATCTGTCTCACTGATGACTAATAAAGGTTGGCGCTCAAGGCCACTAATACTGTTACTAAATATAATAGTTTAGTCGAGTTATGTTTTTGTATAGTTTCATGACTCTGAAACAATATAATTCAGTCGAGCCTTTCACTTCATTATTTTTAGGAAAACTCATATAAAAACGTTAAATTAAATGTATCATTATGAACAAAAAAATATTTTAAGCAGTCGGGTTTTTCGTTTGAATTTTTTTGAACAACTAGTTTTCCCAGTCATAAGATAGTTGATAGCTAACAGTTAGCGATGGCATTCATACCTTGCGGCTACCAATACATCATACAGTGACAACACTGTTTTATTATTAGCATCCTTGCGTTACTTTGTGTTGCACACCTACCATGTATGACTCGAAACATCACACACATCACATCACAGTATAAGATTAATAGAAATCGTGCTAAAATATTAATCTGCAATGTTTGCGATCAAATTTGTTGTTTCAGTAAGTAAAGTAGCAATCGATCGTGCAGTCCACTTAATCTGAATGCTAAGTGGTCACTGGCACCCAAAGTCGTCTTTATATAAGCAACTTTATTAACATTATATAGAAGAGGCATTCTATATTAAAGGATTCACAGATGTTTTGCCAAATGAAGAAAGAAAATAAAAATCGGTCAAGTGCGAGTCGGACTCGCGCACGAAGGGTTCCGCACCATTATCTACAATATTGAGCAAAA
>DWNE01006601.1:0-12934 GCA_018249875.1 Cecropterus toxeus
AAATGAAACCAAATTAAAAAAACAATTTCAAACCGTTGCATTATTTTAAAATAGTGTTATTATTTTATTAATAAAGGATTGGAAAATCCTAATTGCTATTACAATCTGCATTGTAAAAAGTTTAAAATTTTTTAAAATTTTATATTTTTTGCAATTTTTTTCTGTTTTTCATTTGATTTTTTTTATTTTTTGTGACAGGTATATAATAATATTATGGTACAATTTAATTTTCAGGAATAAATGCCATAACAAAATAACTATTGGCACATTTAGTTAGTTATATCGAAAGAGCTATTAATACTACTAAGAATAGAAAAGGAGAATATAACATGAAGATTATTGTAGTTGGAACTAACCATGCAGGTACAACTGCTGTTAGAACCTTAAGACGATTAGATCTGAAAGCAGAAATTGTTACTTATGATAAAAACAACAATATCTCATTTTTAGGATGCGGAATTGCACTATGAGTTTCAGGAGAGGTAAAAGATCCAAACGGTTTATTTTATGCTTCACCAGAAGTATTAAAAAATGAAGGTATTAAAGTAAACATGGAGCATGAAGTATTATCGATTGATAATAAAAATCAAAAAATTCGTGTAAAAGATCTAAAATCAGGAAATGAATTTGATGATAATTATGATAAATTGATTTTAGCGATTGGTTCTTGACCAATTATTCCACCAATTGAAGGAATTAAGCAGGAAGGTGTTCATATTGTTAAATGATTTCAACATGGGGAATTAGTAAAAAAAGCAAATGATGACAAAAATATTCAAAATGTTGTTGTATGTGGGGCAGGATACATTGGCGTTGAATTAGTTGATGCTTTTCATCAAAAAGGAAAAAATGTTACTTTAGTTGATATTTCAGATCGCATTATGCCACGTTATTACGATAAACCTTTTACTGATAAAGTTGAAGGAGCAATGCGTAAAGCGGGTGTTAATTTACGTGGTGGTGAAAAAGTTATTAAATTTGAGGGTAACAATAATAAAGTAACAAAAGTAGTAACAGATAAAGGTTCATATGATGCTGATTTAGTAATTTGGTCAGTTGGTTTTAAACCTGCAACAGAAATTTTAAATGGTGTTATTGATTTAGATAAAAATGCAGCCATTAAAGTTGATCAATATATGCAAACATCAGACCCAAATATTTTTGCAATTGGTGATTGTGTTGAAGTTTATGATAATGCTAAGAAACAGCCAGCATATATTGCTTTAGCAACAAATGCTGTCCGAACAGGAGTTATTGCAGCTGTTAATACTTTAAAACCAGCAGGTTTAGCATCACCAGGATTCCAAGGTTCAAATGCAATTAATGTTTTTGGTTGAGCGCTAGCTTCAACAGGAATGACAGAAACGGTGGCAAAAGATTTAGGATTTGATTACGATCAAATTACATTTACGGATAATGATCGTCCAGAATTTATGGATACATATCAAGAAGTTTTAATTAAAATTCTTTGAGACAAAAAAACAAGAAAAATTATTGGTGCACAAGTAGCTTCAGAGGCTAATCATACCGAAGTTATGTATATGTTTTCATTAGCAATTATAAAGGGAGTTTCAATTGATGAACTACCATTAATTGATATTTTCTTCTTGCCACATTTTAATAAGCCATATAACTTTATTACTTTACCAGGCTTAGAAGTATTAGGATTAAATTACTTTAAAAAATAAGAAAAATGATTTGTTTTAAAAATTCTTCTACAGATGTTTATTTTAATTTGGCTTTAGATGAGTATCTTTTAAAAAGTGATATTAAAGACAACATTTTCTTTTTGTGAAAAAATTTTAATACAATTGTTATTGGTCGAAATCAAAATACGATTGAAGAAATTAATTTACAAGCGGTTGATACTGAATGTGAATGTTGTTCGTCGAATAACAGGTGGTGGTGCTGTTTATCAAGATGATGGTAATTTGTGTTTTTCCATTATTGTTAATAAAGATGATAAAATAGCGCAAAATTATGAAAGTATTTTACAACCTATTATTATTAATGTTTTACAAAAACTTGGTTTAAATGCTAAGTTTGCTGGTAAAAATGATATTGAAATTGATGGCAAAAAAATCTCTGGTAATGCACAAATAAAGTATAAAAATCGGTTGCTACACCATGGAACATTTTTATTTGATGTTGATTTAAGTAAAATGCAAAAATACTTAAATGTTAGTCAAGATAAAATTATTTCAAAAGAAATTAAATCAATTCCGGCACGAGTAACTAATATTCGACCATTATTAACAAATGATATTACAATTAATGAATTTATGCTATTTATTACTAATGAGTTTTTAGCACAAGGAACACCAGTGTTAGATTTACCACCAGATATTATTGCGGCAGTTAATAAACTAGCTGATGAAAAATATCGAACATGGGAATGAAACTTTGGTAATTCACCTGAATTTAGTTATCAAAATAAAATTCGATATGAAGGAAAAGGTACCGTTGATGTGCGTTTAAATGTTAATGAAGGAAAAATTACGAACATTAAATTTTTTGGTGATTTTTTAGGTTCTGGTGGAACAGAGCCACTTGAAACTCTTTTAACAGGTTGTGAATATAATCTGGATAAAATTAAAACAAAATTATTAGAAATTAATATTAAAGATATTTTTGGGGATAGATTTGAACTACAAGAAATTTTAGATGTTATTTTTACCTAAAAATATTTAAAAAACAGGAAAGGCAGGAATCAAAAATATGTATTTTAACAAATTTGATTCGTTAAAAAATGAAATGCTTCAAATTATGGATGCAACGGGAAAGATTGTTAAACCAGATTTGACGCAAAAAATTAGTGACGATGAGGTTTTAACAGCGTATAAATTAATGTGCTTATCACGTCGCCAAGATGATTTTCAAAATAAAATTCAAAGACAAGGAAGAATGCTATCATTTCTTTCATCAACTGGGCAAGAAGCAACTGAAGTAGCATATGGAATGCAAATTATTAAAGGAAAAGACTGATTTTCCTCAGCATATCGAAATAATGCTGCTTGATTAGCAACAGGTGTTCCAATGCACAATATTATGTTATATTGATGTGGAAATGAAATGGGAAGTTATATGCCAGAAGGAATTAATACTTTACCAATTAATATTCCAATTACAACACAATATTCGTATGCAACTGGGTTAGCATTTTCTGAAAAATATAATAAACGTGATGGTGTTGTTATTACAACAACTGATGATGGTGGTTCTTCTGAAGGAGAATTTTATGAAGCAATGAACTTTGCGAAGTTACATGAAGTTCCAGCAATTTTTATTGTGGAAAATAATCAGTATGCAATTTCAACTCCTCGTCGTAAAGCAACAAAAGCAATAAACTTTGCAGTAAAAGGAATTGCGGTTGGAATGTGAAATATTTTAGTTGATGGTAATGATTTTTTTGCAGTTTATGCTGCTGTGCAAGAAGCTATTAAATTTGCTCGTAAAGGTGAAGGGCCATCATTAATTGAATGTAATACTTATCGAATTGGGGCGCATTCATCAGCTGATGACCCCAAGGTTTATCGTGAGAAAAATTACATCAAGAGGCATTAAAAAAAGACCCTTTAATTCGTTTAAAAGCTTATTTAATTAAACAAAAAAAATGATCAGAAAAATAACAAGAAAAATTAGATGCTGAACAAGATAAATTTATTAAAGATGAATTTGCATGAGTTGAAGCAAACAATACTGTTTCAATTCATGATATTTTTGCTTACAATTATGCTGAAATGCCAAAATTTTTAGAAGAACAATATCAAGAAGCAGAAGCATTTTTTGCAAAATATCCAAGTAAAGGAGGACACCACTAATGCCAGTTGTAAATAATATCCAAGCATTAACTCATGCTTTAGATTTAGCAATGGAAAAACACCAAAATATTGTGATTTATGGTGAGGATGTCGGTTTTGAAGGAGGAGTCTTTCGTGCTACTCTTGGTCTACAAGCAAAATATGGTGAAGACCGTTGTTTTGATGCGCCAATTGCCGAAGCAACATTAGTTGGAACAGCAGCGGGGATGGCCATTAACGGAATGAAACCAATTGTTGAAATGCAATTTGAAGGATTTTCGTATCCAGCATTTCAGCAACTTTTTACCCATGTTGCGCGATTACGTAATCGCTCACGCGGTCGTTTTACTTGCCCATTAATTGTTCGTATGCCAATGGGTGGTGGAATTCGTGCGTTAGAACATCATTCTGAAGCAGTTGAAGCAATGTTTGCACATAATCCAGGTCTAAAAGTAGTTATTCCTTCAACTCCATATGATACCAAAGGATTATTATTAGCAGCTGTTGAATCACCTGATCCAGTTATCTTTTTAGAACCAACAAAGATATATCGCGCTTTTAAACAAGAAATTCCTGATGAATATTATACTTTACCAATTGGTTAAGGTTATAAAATTCAAGAAGGAGATGATTTAACAATTGTTACTTATGGAGCACAAGTTAGTGAATGTGAAAAAGCTTTAGCACAATTAAAAGAAGAAGGTTTTTCTGTTAATGCTGATTTAATTGATTTACGAACAATTCAACCATGAGATCGTGAAATCGTTATTGAATCTGTTAAAAAAACAGGACGAATTTTAGTTGTTCATGAAGCTGTTCGTTCATTTTCAGTCGCATCCGAAGTTATTACAACTGTTAATGAAAAATGTTTTGAATATTTAAAAGCCCCAGCGGGACGAGTAACTGGTTATGATATTATTATTCCATTTGATTGTGGTGAACATTATCATCAACCATCAGTTCAAAAAATTGTAGTTAAAATTAAAGAATTAGTTAACTACCAATTTTATATAGGAGTTGAAAGTAAAAATGGTAAAATTTAAATTCGCCGACATCGGTGAAGGATTAACAGAAGGAAAAGTAGCCAACATTATGATTAAAGTTGGTGACAAAATTAAAGACGGAGATGAAATGTTTGCCGTTGAAACTGATAAAGTTAATACGAAAATTTTTGCACCATGTGATGGTATTGTTAGCAAAATTAATATGAAAGTTGGCGATACAATTTATGTTGGTGATGTAGTAGTTGAAATTGATGATGGTACTGCTGGCGATAGTCCAGCACTAGCAGTTCCCGAACAGCCAACAGTAGCACCAGTTGAAGAAGAAAAAGCAGCAGGAGTAGTTGGAGCAGTTCCTATTTCTAATACCGTTTTAGCACCACGTTATTTACCAAGTAATGGTAATACTAATGTTGATCATAATAAAAATGTGTTATCAACACCAATTGTGCGAAAAATGGCAGCTGATTTAAAAATTGATTTAACACAAATTCAAGGTTCAGGACCAAACGGTAAAATTATGAAAGCTGATTTAGGTCAAAGGGCGAAAAGGGCAGTAACTGGTCCTACTTTATCAACATTGCCAATTGATATTCCGCAAATTAATGCAACTGGTGCTGTTCGCCGCGAAGCAATGTCACCAATTCAGAAAGCAATTGCAAAACAAATGACTTTATCAAAAACTGTTATTGCTGAGACAACATTAATGAAAAATATTGATGTAACAAAATTAATTGAAATTAGAACACAATTAAAAGGTCAAGCAGAACAACAAGGAATCAAGTTAACATATATGCCTTTTTTTATGAAAGCTTGTGCAATTGCTTTAAAAGATTTTCCAATTTTAAATGCGTCATATGATAAAGACCAACAATAAATTATTTTTAAAGACTATTATAATATTGGAATGGCAACTGATACACCGACTGGTTTAATGGTTCCTGTTGTTAAAGGGGTTGATCAGTTAAATATTCTGCAAATTGCAAAAATGATTAATGATTTAGCAGCAAAAACACGTGAACGTAAATTAAAACCTGATGAAATGAAAGATGGAACCTTCACAATTACTAATTTTGGGTCAGCGGGCATTGAATTTGCCACACCAGTAATTAATTTCCCAGAGGTAGCAATCTTAGGGGTTGGAATTATTAAAAAAGCACCAGTTATTAATAAAAATAATGAAATAGAAATAAGTTCAATCTTACCATTATCGTTAACGATTGATCATCGTTTAATTGATGGTGCTGATGGTGGTCGCTTTTTAGCGCGAGTAACAGCGTTACTGGAATCACCAGCTTTATTATTATTGTAAGAGAAGAGGTTATGAAATGGAAAACAAATATGATGTAATTATTATTGGAGCAGGTCCGGGTGGTTATGTTACAGCGATTAAAGCAGCACAAGAAGGTTTAAAGACACTAATTATTGAAAAAGAATATTATGGTGGTGTTTGTTTAAATGTTGGTTTTATTCCAACAAAAGCGTTATTAAAAAGTAGTAAAGTATATGATATGATGAAACATGCTGACAATTATGGGATCGATGTCGCAAAATCAGCAGTAGCGCCAAATTGAGTAAAAATGCAAGAACGAAAAGCAAAAGTAGTAACGCAATTAACAAAAGGGGTTGAATTTTTATTGAAAAAAAATAAAGTTGACCTAGTTAAAGGCTAAGCAAAAGCAATTGACAAAAATACTGTTGAAGTTGCTGGTAAACGTTATTTATGTACTAATTTAATTATTGCAACTGGAAGTGTTTCACGTGGATTACTATTACCAGGGTTTGAGCAAGCTGAAAAAGCTGGTTATGTTATATCATCAACAGAAGCTTTAGCATTACCAGCAATTCCAAAAAAATTAATTATTATTGGTGGTGGTGTAATTGGCATTGAATTTGCTTGCTTATATAATCGTTTAGGAACCGAAGTAACAATTTTGCAAGGTTTAGACACTATTTTAGAGTTATTGGATAAAGATATTCGTGAAGAATTAACAAAATTGTTGATTAAAAATAAAGTAAAAATTGAGACTTCAGTGAAAATTAAAGCAATTAAAGGTAAATCAGTAATTTATGATAATAGTGATGGTAAAGAAGTAAAACTAACATCAGATTATTGTTTAGTTTCAGTTGGTCGAACACCAGTAGCAACTGGTTTTGAAAACATTGGGTTAAAAATCGGAGAAAGAAAAAACATTGAAGTTGATGAGCAATGTAAAACAAACTTGCCAGGTGTTTATGCAATTGGAGATGTTGTGGGACGTGCAATGCTGGCTCATGTTGCTTCAGCACAAGGAATTTTAGTAATTGATAGTATTAAAGGAAAAAATGTAAAAATGAATTATAATCGAATTCCTTCGTGTATTTACTAATTCCCAGAGGTAGCAACAGTTGGAATTACTGAAGAACAAGCAATTAAAGCTAAAATTGCTTATAAAGCATTTTAATTTCCGTTATCAGCAAATGGTAAAGCAATAGCTGATGGTGAAACTGATGGTTTTGTTAAAATCTTATGTGACCCAAAATATGGCGAAATTTTAGGAGCACATATTGTTGCTGCAACAGCAACAGATATGATTTCTGGAATTACTGCTTGTATGGAAACAGAAGGAACAATTTATGAATTGGCAAAAACAGTTCACCCACATCCAACCCTATCAGAAATTATCAATGGCAGTTGCTCATGGTTTAGAAGGGCATGCAATTCATATTTAAAGTTACAGAAGTAACTTTTTTTATTTAAAAAGAAGAATTAAAAAGCTTAATTTTGTTCAAAAAGGTTGCTTTGCATTTAATATTAATTTTGTTATAATAAATCTATTCAATAGGTCTATTATTAAGCTTACTAAAGGAGATTTCAATGGCAAGAAAACCAGGTAGTTGACATAAACTTAATAACTTAACAAAGAATGTTACTGTAGCATCACGTAAAAAAGGGTGACTTGCCGCAATTTATGCTGTGTTATATCTTGGTGCTTTAATTCCCTCTGCTTATTTTGGTGTGTCATTTTTAGCAAATATTTTAAATTATGGTGGAATTGAAACTGATGCACCCTTGCCTGATGTTAATGATGGGGATTATTTTGAAGTTAACTTTGCAAAAACAAAACTACGCGATAATACAACAACAACTCCGGTTTTTGAAACTTATGAAATTCCTCCTGACCCTAATACTGGGCAAGTTGCACAAACTCGCGCTCGTGCGAGATCATTACGATTAGAATATGCTTATAATTTAATTTTTGAAAAAGCACCTAGTTTATACATTACAAAAAATATCTTTTTTAAGAATAAATACAAAGATCCTAAGCAAATTCAAATTTTAGATATTTATACTGATTCACGAGGGACACAACAGTTAAGTCTTGCTGATGTGCAACAAAACCAATTTAATTTGATGAAAAATTTATTATTTTTAAAAATCAAATACGAAGACGTAATTCAAAAAAATCTAGTTTGAATGCCAACCCTATTTGTTGGAAATGAAGGATTTTTATCAAACTTTTTAAGTTTTAAATTAGGAGAAACAAGAAACAAAGATGATTTAAAACCAACAGTTTGAGAAAAACAAACAAATGTTCTAGGTGAACAAGCTAATAATATTATGATTAATGGTACTAATGATAGTTTGGCGTTAGCAGATCAAGTTTATGCTGCCTATAAAGAACGTTTTGCTGCTTTTTATGCAGAAAATAAAGGAAATAATAAAGAATTTATTGGTGATTATAATCCATATAGTAATTTTGCTATTTCAAGTGTTAATCAAAATGATCAACTGTTTCCATGAACTGCTATTGATAGTACGCATTACATGTTTGATATTAATCGGGTAATTCAGTCAGCATATAAAAAGGGTGATTCAGAGCAAAGTTTTGCAAAAACAGATACTCAAATTAATGGTAAATATATTCCACAATTATTAATTTTTTTAATTAATATTTTAGAAACATCACAAAATCGTGGTTTAGTCTTACCAAAAGAACTTGTACCAACCGAATGACAATTTTGATATCAACATCTTCAACCAAAACGTTTAAATGTTAACCAACCAGAGCAATTTTACTTTATGTTTTTACCGCACGGTGAAACAATTCAAAATGTGATTGCAAATCGATTTGGAGAGCAAATTAAAGATGTTTTAAATGGAAAATATTCATTAGCAACAGCAATTATAGAATTACAAGAAGATGTTTTGAGTAACCCTAATAGTTCAAAATATAAATGAGTTTATGATTGAAATATTTTACCATTTCAATCATATAGAATAATTGAAAAAGCAGATTATACTGTTGTTAAAAGAACGATTCAAGAAAATGGTGATTTAACAATTAGTTTTAATAATAATCAAGTGACAAAAACAAACTATGTAATAATTGATCAACCATCATTACATTCAATTACTAATTTAGTTAATCGTGGTGATCATGATGCCTATTTAATTAGTGATAAACAAAAACGAAATATTTTATTTACAAAATATTGAAGTGCTAATTTATATGGAGCACAAAAACCATTAAATTACATTGATATTGATGTTCGAAATATTCCACATGATGTAACTTCATTTAAAGCAATACTACAAAAACAAATTGTTAATCGTACATGGGAATTTATACAAAATATTAATCAAATGGTAGGAAACAATTTAAACATTAGTGATAATGTATCACAAATAGATTATGCTAATGGAATTGCAAAAGATATTATCACATTTACACCTTTAAATAATTATCATAATAGTGCTGCTACTTTTAATGATTGATTTTATGCATTGCAAATTAGCAGTGAAGAAAGATATAGTAATTTAATTGTTCTTGATATTAAATTAGAATTAAAAGAAAAAGAAAATGTTCCATACTATCTTCAAGCAATTACTTTCCGTTTTAACATTAATTATATTTAAAATTTATGTATAAAATATGAAAATGTGTATAATAATAGTAAATATTAATGTTTGAAAAAGAAGGGATTTACATGAGTAAAATTTTAACACTCCTAACAACATTTCTGGCTACAAGTGCTCCGATAGCTAGTGTTATATCGTGCGGAACGCCTTCTCCATCAAAAATTGCTGGAAGAGAGAATATTTCAACAGAATTCACTTTAACTAATAATGTTATTGTTACTGATGATAATATGACTGTAGAAGAATCAATTTTTAATCAAGCAAAAATTGAAGGGAGACTCTCTCAAGATTTGCTTTTAGATTTTTTTGAAATTACTGATTCGGAAAATATGATAAAACCGGTTACTGCTAATACACTACAAACTGGATATGTTGTTTTAACAATTTGCCACGATGAAGATATTCCATATATTGGTTCAATTACCGTTCGTTTTACTTTAGTTAAAAAGTTGTCAATGGATATTAGTCAAATTATTAACTTAGAAAATATATGAGATGTCACAAAATATGAAAATGTTGATGAATTATATAATGAGATTTGAGAAAAGGCCGTTGGTAGTTTTAAACCAGAAACGCCAATTGATGCAGAAACTTATGATATCTGAGGTTTTAAATTGCCAGGCGATTATAACAAAGCATTGCCTGTAACAATGTTTGCTGAATATAATGGCAAAGCAAATACGCCAACAAGTATTTTTAGTGGGACAATTACAATTAAATTAAGCATTATTAGTTATCGTGCTATGGTTAATTTGAAATTACAGCAGAATAACTTAGAACCAGCAAAGTTATATGACTTAGTGTGAAAAGAAGTTAAACAACAGTTTAACGATGATTCGCAAGTTTCAAGTGATTATAATGACTATCAAATTGATTGAAGGACTGTAACAGAACCAAATATTGGTGGTAATACAGAGTTGAATTTTTTAGCAAAACCAATTGATGAAAGCATTCATCATTATATGCGAGTTGTTGGATTCATTGTTAAAGATCAAATTGAATTACCACGAACAATAGAATTATCAATTCCAATTGTTGTAACTCAACAAGAACGACCAAATGTTCATAAAGATTGAATTTGAAAATTAGTAATGCGTGAAGCAAACATCAATGGTGGCCCAGCATTAACTAATTTTGACACCACAAGTTGACAATCAATATTTAATAAGAATTGACCTAATATTGGGCGAAGAGAAAAAGTTACTTTGCAGGCACTTAATCTTAACACTGACCCAATGTTTAAAGGCAATATTGAAATCACATTAACATTAATTAATCAAGGAATTGATCCTGGGTTATTAGCATTAGAGCCAATTTTATTGGCTGAAGATGATAAACACACAACAAACTCAGTTTTAGATTTAGTATGAGATAAACTGATTAATAATAAAACATGGAATCCGCATTTATCACGTGATTTAGTGAATTTTGAACCTCAAGACCTATACAGACTAAGTAATGCTTTAAAAGACACTAAAAAAAGTGGAAAATGAGAAACTTATGTAATGAATATTTCTGGAAAACAAGAGGTTGCTGGTCGTGATTTTAAAGTTATTGTTCATGGTCAAATTAAAATGGTTAATAAGCCAATTGAAGAAAACCCCGTAGTTGATTTATCCTATAAAACTTATCAATTTGTGCCAAGAAAACAAAGTAGTTCGGACAACCAAGTGCCATATTTAGCTCATCAAATTTGAGGCGATATTATTAAAAATTCAATATTTATTGATGAAGATGAACCAACTTTTGATCTTTCTAAAATTCAAACGGATTGAAACTACTTTGAGTCAATTTGTCAACAGCTAGATGAAGCGATTAATAAATATGATGTAAGTAGTAGTGATAATAAAATTCCTTTAGAGTTGCAGTTTTCATCTAAAAATAATGCTATTTTTACAGGTCAAGTTACTCTTAAATTAAATTTAACCCCAACTGTCCCAATTAAGTTTAATCTTGATTTAACAAGTTCAATGTTACCAATCTTTATTCGTAGTTTACCAAGAACATTAGCAGATAAAAAAGAATTAGTAAAAAATATGGTTAATGCAATCCTATATGATGGAATCATAAAAAATCCAAGTTTAAAAGGACAACAACCAAATATTTTATGAGAATTATTATCTTATGATACAGAATCAGAAGAATTCATTGAACAATTTAATTTTCCAACAGAAAATAATCCACAACAAGAATTGATTATTAAGGTTAAAACATCAACTGGCCAATTCGCTAATGGTACATTTATGTTAAAAATAAACTTAATTTATCAACCTTAAAACTCTTC
Organism: Cecropterus toxeus; assembly: GCA_018249875.1. Taxonomy (NCBI): domain Eukaryota; kingdom Metazoa; phylum Arthropoda; class Insecta; order Lepidoptera; family Hesperiidae; genus Cecropterus; species Cecropterus toxeus. Next base: position 11,989 of record DWNE01006601.1, read on the forward strand.
AAAAAAGAAGAGTTTTTTCTTTTATTAGATAGAATAAAAGTTAGGTAGTTCCTAATATTAGAAAACCAGTTGTCTATGAACTAATGTCATATGCATAAAATAAATTTGGTAAATCAAAAATTAGTGAATCTGTAGGCTTAAATATACTATCTGAAACTGACAAAACTAAAAATTTTTCAAATTAAGTTTCAAACCTAAATAGATTTAGATAGAATATTCAAGATTTTTTATCTAAATTTTAGACCAAATGATTATTTTATTATGTTAATTTTTAAGAAAAATTTAACAGATATTAAAACTATAAAAAGGTAATTTTTTATCATATTTTTAATGTTGAAATAGATATGATAAACTACCTAATTATAATCCAATTTTGCATATAAAAATAATTATATTAATTATTAGCTTATTAAAATAATAACAACTAAATAGAAAAAATAAAAAGTTATTAAATATTTAAAATTAATATAGATAGTTAATATTATACAAATAATCAATCTTGGTAATAATTTGAAAATTAATTTATTTTTTAAAATTTGTGAATTATGGAAAGAAGATATTTAGTGAAAAAAATAAGTATTTTAGTTGAAATAATATTATTTGTATATATTTTAATAACAATAATGCTAATGAAAAATATAGAAAGATTCCAAATCGGAAATAGAATAAAGATTGAAGAAAAAAATAGTGACAATATTGAAGAACCATCGGTCTTAGAATCAAAATCACCAAAAATAACTCCATCTAGGACAGCAACAGTCCCAAAGGTAATACATTCATTAAAAGGAGGAACAGCAGTTGGAAGTGGATTGGCAACCCTTTTTAGGACAATTTTTATATAGACATTTGTTTTCTAAAAGTAACTGGCGATAAATAATTTAAACTGCTGTGTATTCTAAAATTATTGTATCAATTAATATAATCAAATAATTCAAGCTCTAATTCA
>DWNE01006602.1:0-12934 GCA_018249875.1 Cecropterus toxeus
AAAAATACAGACGAATTGAGTACCTCCTCCTTTTTGGAAGTCGGTAAAAAATATATCAAAAGATACATTCAGCTTTAACTATTTATATTTGCACGTGTATCTGAATCATAATAAATTTTTTTTAAGTAATATTTAAACCTATAAATTGGCCGAAATATTTATCTCAAAAAGTATAAGAAGGTTGTTTCCTATAAAAATCCATTAATAAAACATTACCTACATTAAAAAATATGAAGACATAAAGGTAAGTTTTTGCTGTTGTTTGGTAAATCATTAACGCCGTAAATAGACGAAATGGCAAAGGTCAGGTAATGTACTTGAGATTAAGTTAATTACAGCCTTAATTGTAATGGAAAATACGCAATATTAAAGATTATCAGATAACAATTGTTAGTGTTATATAAAGAAGAAGTTAAATGTTTTAGTTAATATAGAACTTCAAATAGCGAATAACAAAGTTATATTTCGTATAGGTCTGTATGTTTTGTGAATTATTATTCAAATATTTTTTGCTTTGAGAGTGCTGCAGTATTATTGGCTAACCTTTATTTGATTTAGTGATGATGTAATTGTTGTTCAGTTTTGTACATATCATTAAAGAAAAATGCGTCGATCACTTTTGAATATTTCGTTTCACGTTGCAACTATAACGGTTATGAATAAAAATGGTGTGTTCATAATAAACGGAGCGTAAGTTAAATAACAAAAAAATACTTAAAAGTAAACAGTTTCATATTAATTACGTCATCAAACTATACATTAATGATACTTTTTACAACTTTTTACGAATTAAAAAAATACATTTTATAATTTTGGATTTATCATAATTTTTGAAATTCATTTCCGGCTATGAGGCGCGAGGCCTTTTGTAGTGCGAGGCCGTGCGAGACCGCCTTACGCCACCACTAGTAATATTCCATGGGTAACTATATATATTTATGTCAGTTACTTTAAAGTAACTGACATAAATATGATTATGATTATGAATAAATGGAAACCGTATAACATAATTACCTATCTATATTTGACGACCCGCGTGGCGGAGCGGACAACATACCGGTCTGACACGCAGTGGGTCCCGGGTTCGATTGCCAGCCAGACAGAAATGTGAATGAAAAGTTTAGATTTCTATTCTGGGTCTGGGTGTATGTGTTTTCGTGTGTCCATGGCACCCACGACACAGGAGAAATCCTACTGAGGGGCTATGAGTTTAGAAAGCGTCTGTTTTTTTGTTTTTATCTAGTGCAATGAAAAACCATACTTATTTTTTTCAGATTTCACATAACAGATGGCCACGTTACATATCAATGCCGCTTTGTGCGTACGAACACTTGGAATAAGAACCACCGCGCACAACGAATAGTGTTTACGGAGTTTGGGACAAAATCGGTGCCAGACCCTTGCCATACGATATTCAAGAGGTAACCAAAAAATACTATCATCCACACGTATAATAAAAACTGGCCAAATGCGAGTCGGACTCGCGTATGAAGGGTTCCCTACTATATCTATAAATAATTGATTTATTTAGTTTATGCTATGTTTTATAACAAATAAATACATCCTAATATACGTTGTAACATAAATAACGGCAACTAAGATACATCATCTGGGAACAATGTAACCGTCTACCTATTACGGTTCATAAGATACAGCCTGGTGAAAGACAGAGGGACAGATGGACAGCAGATTCTAGTAATAGGGTTCTATTTTTGCCCTTTGGTACTTAACCATAGGAATGACAGTTCCATATTTCCGGCTCTTACTACGAATTTATTACGTCTTTGTCTTTCATTACAAAGTATCTTGGGTGGTATGGCTGAAAACATAAATGTAAACGTGCAATGTATATATATATCTATACTAACATTATAAAGCAGTAGAGTTTGTTTGATTGAACGGGCTAACCCCAGGAACTACTGGTTCGAATTGAAAAAATATTTTTGTGTTGAATAGTAAATTTATCGTGGAAGGCTATATAACATCACGCTATGTTTGTATTTTTAATAAACGAGGGTGCAACGGCGTGGCACAAAAAAGTAGAAAATGAGCATGCAGTCCACCTATAATCTGTAATTAACCCCAGATAATATTAGAGGTAACATTATACCTTACTTAGAACAGAGGTTGGTCACAGATGCGTTCTACTCCACTAGAATTTGGATCTCTTCGGATGATTATGTGTGCGTACTTTATTATATACTATAGATACTACATGGAAACTATATAGATACTATAGATTATGTATGTTTAAGCATTTCGTATCTATATATGAGGAAGTTATATCACACACCGTAGCCTGAGGTTGATGGACTCATCATGGTTTTTATTCATTCTTAATTTCCGCTTCGCGCCGGTTATATGACAAATGATTTATCAAACATATTATATAAATGTAGCTATCAGTTTTCATTCCATTCACTTGATTCTAGGAATTGAAGTAATTCGCAAATATCCGCGTGTGGACAGCACTCTGGTGATTTGCGGAAACAGTCGTGACTGATTGATCTAAAACAGTCACATTGGTTGGAATATCTACGCTGAATGTCCGGGATTTGAATCGTGGGCGCACATCCGGCAACGGATAACAAGACCCTATGTCCGGATAAGATATTAATTATCTGAAACTAACTAGTGATGGACAGTCTTTAAATCTTATAAGACTCGGTGTAATTTTGCGAGTCTTGTAAAATTGAGTCGAGTCTCAGTAATATATAAGAATATAAAGTCTATATATAGAATCAGTTGTCGAGTCTTAGAGCCTTAGAAGTTGCTTCCGAGTCGTCTAAGCTCGTCCGAGTCGTAAAATGTTATATTGCGTACATCTATTGTTGGTGAAGTCTTCTCTCGACTTGAAATTTTTTTCAGTGTACGTGTCACTTACCCTTTAGAGCCTTTTAAATGGAAGACTTAAGGTTACAGAAGGCCTTGGGCTGGCATTAAAGATTAGTTGAATCGTGACTAGATAAAGATAAGGCGAGTCTCTTCAATAGAACTTAACGACCAAATCACTTTTATCATTGGTTCTAATATGGAACGATTTGAGTCAAAATCTATATGCATTCTCCATAATTTCATTCATTCATTCACTCGGAACATGGATCTGATACTCGTCATCAGTGTTGTCAAACTTGAAATGCATCAACAAAATGGTAAGTAGTAATTATTAAATCAATTCTGTTTATTAAGCGAATAAACGGCAGAGGGCAATTCTGTGTTAATAGAATAGACGGTAATTATCTTGATCTAAATTGCGAGTAGAGAGAGATGAGACTATGTTTTTTATAAATAAGAATATTTAGCAGAAGCTAAGGGTACTTTTAAATGAAACTTTTTTAGAATTATTGTGATTTGAAAGTCGATAAAACGAAAATGCGAAACTAGGTGGCGCTCTACCTCTTTCTGAATCGTTCTTAACTTGTGTAAAAGCTCAAGTTTGGTATATGTATAAAAATATTTAATCGATTTTCCAAAAGCAGACTTGCTACTCTTACGTACAGAAATATTTTATTATTTATTATTATTAAGTTTCACTTCTGCCGTGTGTGTATTGTACACACACCCACTTACCTATCTATAAATGACCACATTTCAGTGAATAGCTCTGCCTGCATACAGGACATACATATTGGATTTCAGTGAATACTGTTCATAAAAAAATAACAAAACTATTATAAGTTTAACGTGCTTTATTGAACTTTGTATCGTTTTGTACTATTGTAGATACTTTATAAAGCCAATGGACTTCTGAGTCTACTTAAACGTTGGTAAATTCGATATAAAATTCCAAACTTCTTAACTTGTCCCATAAATACTTAATACACTGATTACGTACTTCAAAAGTAGGTCAATTCTAATCCTCAATCTGTGATATACAAGAATGAAACGGCAATAGAGATATTACCAAACCGGATGAACGGGCAGACAGTAAGTTTTTCTGCTCGCCGGATGTACACAGCCTCGGTTCAACAACCTCCAGTCGCTAGTAGGCCACAAAAACAGTGGGTTTTAGCGCACTTAACACTTTGACGGTCTGTCATTATCGTTATTTAGCGATAGGCGACACGGGTCGTCAAAACGCAAATTAAAAGAAGCTAATCATAAAACAATACTTCTGTCATCACTTCGAAGACGTAAAAGTTATATTTTATCAGACAGAAGTAGCAAACGGGAATGTAGTATCTGATAGTAACATTCCACTGCATTCTAGCGGATTCTTTCGTTATTCATTCACTATTTAGGCGGTACTGCTCTGGAACGGCCTGCCCGATGATATCAGGAGAGCACCCAGTAAAGTCATGTTTAAAAAGCTTGTCCGAGAGGATTATCTGAACACTTCTAATGTCTCTTGATCATCTGTTACTTCATTTTTATATAATATTTTCTTAAAAAAAAAAAAAAAACGCTTTCTACACTCATAGCCCCACAATAGGATTTTCTCCTGCTGTATCGTGGGTGCCATGGACACACAAAGAATACACAAACACCAGAACAGAAATCTAAACTCATTATTTAGATGCCTGGAAAAAATCCTGGCATTCCCTGGCCGGGAATCGAACCCGGGACGCACTGCGCGTTAGATCGGTATGGTAACCGCTCGGCCACGCGGGTCGTCAAATGAAGCGTCAGTTCGAAATGTGGTTTGAGGAGGAATAACAAAAATTTGCATTTAGTTTTGTACGTCCCATCATTTGGAAGATCGCAAGCTAAATTGCGTAGATTCTTCGTAAAGACTCGAATCTCAGTACTGTATCAAATCAGTTATCATCCCTCAAGAGTAACATATACCTAAGTTTTATGAGTTTTGATTAACGAACATTTTTTTTAGAATATTGAAATAGCAAATCAGCATGCAGTCCACCTGATGATAAGCGGTTACTGCTGCCCATGAACACCTGTAAACAACTTCATATAGAACGGGGGTTCTGAAGTCGATCACAGACGCGTTGCTACTCCTGAGAACTAAGATGGTCGCCTCATATATGAGTGAGCCGGTAACCACAATCTTATGAACTAACTGACTCTAAGGGCTTCAACCGCTAACGGTGTGGCCCGACGCGGCATCAGGAATTGGCACACGAGTTTAGTGGAGCGTCTAGTACCCGCGACGTAAATAGACAACACTTGTCTCGCAGACTCGTTGCACGGTGAATAACGGTAGAATATCAATTACTGCTTATCCTTGTGCGGGCTAATGGTTGGCTTTAAAGAACTTATAGATAAAGAGTGGTCTTAGTAGAGTGGGACGAGCTTAAACATAAGATTTTGACAGAAATACACTGCTGCATTTTTCATCCCTTTTATGTATCACTATTGTGAACGAGTTTTCCATAACTGGGGAAGACCTGGATTGTATTCCACCATATCGCTCCAATGCAATGATGGAAGTGATGAGTCACTGGTCAGGTTTAGGGGTTGTTTCACACCACGACTTCGGTATATACTAACGTTTAGTCTGTGCTGAGGCATTATGGGCCGCGTTTAGTCACGAAAGGAATGATATTGTATGATAAGTGTCTTTCAAAGCACGAGAGCGCGCATCAAATTTTTCCTACTTGCGGTCCCCTATACAACTGGCGGCGCAAAATTTTGCTTAGCATTGTAGATCGGTTAAGATCTACATAGTTAGTTGTGGAGCTATGTAATGCCTACGTTTACATACACATAAAACTGGCATAAGATAAATTTGGTATCTGGTCGTATTTAAATATAGATATTCTGTGATTTAATGAAAAATATAATTATCATCATAATTAAATTGTGAAACTAAGCTCTCTTGCTGAAACATCTTTTCTAATTGTATTAAATTAAAACAAAAACATACGACACTAGATGTGTCATAGCAATGCGGAATAAATAAATGTAGTTAGTAAAAACAAATATGATAACAACCACTAGCTCGGCCGAACCAATCTGCTACCTCAGTTTCACTATTTTGCGGTTACTGACCTACCATAGGGCATATTACGATAACTAGAAGGGCTTCCGAAATTTCAAATATCATTTAACTTTCCCCTATAACACTGTAAAGGGCACAGAGAACATTTTCTTTTCAAATTTAAGAAACTTTCTTGTGTATTTGTTGACTAATTTTGAAGTCTTTTCTTTCCGGACGTCCTCAGAAATAGGCTTAGTGGTTTCATCAGCCCTCCAAAGCGGTATAACGAATGTAAATTAATAACCATGACTTTTACCGAACCATGACTTTTTTAACCAAGAGCATATCGACAAAGCTAAGTACCATAGATACCCAGCTAAAGTAGGTACGTTACATAAAACAACATACTTGAAGACACAAGGACCAGATACCCGAGCTAATAAGGGTGGACAAAAGTAGCCGATATTTCAAGGACTCAATTACATACGGGGACCGGACCTTGATGTGATGCGCACAATACGGGTGTTTTCCGATAAATAACACACATTCATGGACCCCTGGGGACTCGCTCACACCGGCGATCCTTCAATAACAATATGGGATTATATTGCCTTTGAGGATTTTCTTAGCCCCCTGTTCTACTGATGGAGGTAGAACTAGTAGGAAACTAGCTCATTTGTGGGTCATTTGTCTGTTTTTTTATAGTTAAACCTAACGATAAGGCATTCGGGCTACTTAATGGAAAATAGTCACCGTCGCCTATGGTCATTTGCAATACCGGAGGAGACGCCAATGCATCGCCGGCTTTGAAGGAGAGCTTTTTTCACACCCCTCAGGAGGAAGTTCGTTTTACAACTTGCACGTCCGTGGCAAAAACGAGGGTGCAAACGAGCATGTTGCCCAAATCTAAGCAACCCTTAAGAGGATTGTTGACTATGGAGTTAATCTTATGGAGTACGTTGCAACACTTAATGTAGTCATGGATACTTTTGGTCAATTTTCATCATTAGTTAGATTGGAAACATACTTCAGGTTGGTCATGTACATACATACACCCATACATACGCTTGAAAAACATCCTCCTTCTGACGCAGTCCGGTAATAAGATAAAATATATTTGTGTCGTCAGCGTTTAAAGATGAAAGATGGAAAAGATGAATAAATTGAAGAAGGCTATGATTATTAGGTTAGTTTGCGGTGAGACAAGTTACTAAGTTAGGACAGACTCAATCAGAACGTGGTATTGTGTCGTAGTGATTATTTCTGTCTCTCGGATCGCCCCTCCGAATACCGATATTTTAGTGTTACGACGGAAGTATTCCGCCTTATTTCTACATTTCTATTCTGAACTTCAAATACTATAGAAATGGTATGTAGAGGCTGAGGATGTTTATATGATATTGATATTTCTGCTTCATGAAAGTGGGAAGTAGTTGAAGTTAGGTCTAAATGATCTGACATAGATAAAAGATAAAGGTGCGTCTGTGATTGATGTTAAGAAAGATAATGTGTAGAATGGCAGTAACTGCATTATTATGAACGTGGTGCAGGTAAGCTGCATGTTCCTTTGTTGTTTCCATTACATGAAAAACCGGAATCCTAACCCCTATAGGTATATGAATTTTGTATAAGGGTCACAGAAATACCTCAATCCCGGACAGGCAACACAGACAGTTTTAATTCCTTTATCATACGGGCTCTGCCATAATAGGTTGACAATAAAAAAAGAAAATACGGGATTTTTTATATTTTTTGTGACTTAAAAGTGGCAAACGAACATGCAGTCTATTTGATGATAAGCAGTCACTACCGCATGGATATCTATGTATAATTTACCCCAATAAAAGATCACAAAAGAATAAAGTAATATATGGGGTTGCCAATATGGTTTGCTACCACTGAGGACTAAGTCATAGCACTTAGAAGCCAGACGCCATGTCTCTGTAGAAACTCACGATTAATATACATATAAAAGAACTGATTATGTTTGGAAGATTATTAAGTTTGAAAAGTAGTAAAATAGATTTTAATTCGACTCTGTAGGCATTGCTATCACATCTATCTTATTCTCTAAGATTTCAGCGTTGTCGCATATAGATTTCATGGATAATATATATTAGATTTATTAATATGGGATTGAGCCTAATTAAAGAGGGTTAAGTTAGCATAGAAATATAAATTCTAGCTTAATACTTCGGGACAGGGTTTATACTATTCTATCTTCAGGTAGAATTCCAATTCTATTTAGAAATTGATAATTTATTATATATCATGAATAAATGAATTATATTGTGACTACAATTTGTTAAAATCCTTAAAAAACATGGTCACCCTATTCGAGTTGTCACAAAAAAATAACTATTCGTTTTTGATGAACGGATTTCCGGTTCGATGCATGTGTAGGTACGACAGTTTTCGTTTTGTTTTCATGCGAAGCTTTTTGAACTATTAGTTCTATCCAAGAGTTGTGTGAATTTAAAGCTTTTGAACTTTGTCAAAAGCTCAACACAAAGGTGGTTTGATTGTTACTGTGATGGCTTTTAGACGTTGTGCTTTTATATCTATATTGAGATTTTATTTGAGTATGACTTTTGTATATCAATGTCTTTATAATGAGTTTTGTATACTAACTAAGATTCTATATTGATCTCCCTCATAATTCTATAATGAGTAATGAGTCTGTCTCTATATATCTGATATATAGAGGCAGACAGACTCTATGTTATATATCTCTTATATTTCTATATCAACATATAGTATATCAAGCGCTTTGTGTGATTTAATGGTAAAGTAAGTTAAGGCAAAAATATTCGAGGCTCGAAGAGCATGTGTAAAATTTTATGTAAAATTGATTACAGATGTGATAAAGAACTTTAACATAGTGTCAGTTGAACTGCTTTCTGGTTCTAATATGCAATAGAATCTAAGCCCCACCAATAAACACAACCATCATCATTATGATTCAATGCGCACAATTTCTTTCAGCAAATCAACCCGTAATTCAACGGTTAGTTTCCCATGAATCGGATTACCCGGAAAACAAGATTGAAAAAAGTAGATTTCCCATAAACAACGTCGATTAATAGAGATCGGTGGCACTCGATACCTAACCCTTTCGATTTACGCTTCATATAAATCGATTCAGCGCTTTAAGGTACACTTCTGTGGTGTACGGTTGAAGATTCGAACATGAAAAACATGCATGTGTTCTAGCTACATACTTTAATTTAATTAATTATAACTACCTACAGACTTCACAATTGCTAAGAAATATTCAAATAGGTTTCTTACTTCTTCATAACGCACACACAAACACTCAATCACGCACACACACGCTCACACACTACGTGTACTTAATAATTTAATATAGGTAAATTTCTCTTATGTATTAATATTCAATTTTGTTTGTTTCTGTTTGTCAAGTTTGTTTGTTGCTTGCAAACCGTGTCTTGTTTCGGTGGATGAGTGGAGTATACCATTGTTCTAGAATAATAGAGGGCCCTTACGGCTTATATAGTACGTGAACGTGCTTGTATCTATCTATACTTATATCTATATTTATTTATATACTTTATAAAAGCAAAAATTGGCAGAACCTTTCTTGGATCGACTCTAGTTACAAGGCCGTCAACCCACAATTTGCCTTATTTTGGTCCGGTTTGGTAAATCCCGCACTTTCATGGGAGACGATCGAAGTTAGTCCTCAGAGGTAGCAGCGCCTCTATAGCCAACGTCAAGTAAGCGTGATTTCTATGGGTAAGTGAGCTAGTAGAGTTGCAAAATATAATCGCAAAATGCGATTCGGAAGTGCACCTTACCGTGTTAATTAATAGTAATTAACTAGCCCTTCGTGAACAGCCCTTAAACCTTTTAAGAAGATAAATGACCGGATTTACGGCCAAATGTTTGTTAGTCAAGTATTTTATAACCCTTCAACTGAGTTAATGGGTATTTATTTCCATTAAATTACTCTAGTTTCTTTCAGAAATCTATGAAAAATTTTAGTAACTTATATGCCTTATTTTGTAAGGATGTTGATTTACGAGTGTGTTATTCCCGCAAAGCTGCTGATTGGATTTGGAATATATTTGGCGCACAAGTAGTTTATGGACTGGATTAACACGTAACAATACTTTTTACCGTGGTATATAATACCTTCTAGTTTTTACATTCATAGCCCCACACTATGATTTTCTCCTGTGTTTTGGATGCCATGGACACACCCAAAGTCGAACGCACAAACACCCAGATCCAGAAATGAAATCTAAATTCATCATTCAGATACACCTTTCTGGCCGGGGATCGAATCTGGGACCCACTGCGTGTCAGACAGGTATGGTGACCGCTCCGCCACGTGAGTCATCAAACATATTAGGTACATGACCCAAGCTTACGGGACCGCGGGAATGCTAGTTGTTAATTAGTAACTACTTTTTGATTAGTACTATCATCGTTTGTAGAGTTGTGCCGAATGATGTTGATCTTGATAAGCACCATTTCCTGTCTATTCGTGGGTGTCGTAAGAGAGGACTATCCAGGAGTTCGGTAGCAGCGTCTTCCCGCGTATCATCAACTACAGTCAATGAACATGCTAGAATTGTCAATGAACACGCTATTGGGGAAAACTTACCGTAAGGCCAAATGTAATGGATCGTAATGGGCTGATGGATAGAATTTTACTTACTAATCGTGAACTTACTGAAAAGTTCACATTTTCGCCTAACTTTAAAAACAATATAAATTGTAATATAATATTTATTATGCTTATTAGTCTACCATATATTTTCTGGATCGTATAAAAATATTTTGTTACTGGTTAGTTTTTTTTTGTTAGTGGATTTACGTGGAGTGGTTGTTGTTAGAAGTATACAAAAAAATATAATTTTTAAAGATAAATCAATGTATATCCCACATATTTTGCTTCGTTGCGAGTAAGAGATTTTCCTTTATTCTTTAGAAGGAACTTAATAAATCCTTATATATTAGAGACCGTCAAATATCGAAACTGCTTGCATCTGTTCCCAGCTAAGCATTATTCTTTCCGGGTTCAATGTTCAATAAGGGTAACATACATTTTATATATTAAAAACTAGCTGTGGCCCACGGTTTTATCCGATACTACATATGAAAAAACCAAACAATGCGTGATGTTACATAGGCCTTTCTCAATAAATTCACTATTCGACACAACAATAGTTTTTCAATCAGAACAAGTAGTTCCTGGGATTAACGCATTAAATCAAACAAACAAGCTTTATAATATAAGTATAGATAACTAGACCGTTTCTATTTTTTATTGTATCAAAGGTATACATTTTATTAAATAAAAAAAAAACTTTTAAAAATAACTGTTATGTTCCGTTACTCTATATTAGCACAGAGACAAATGTGAGTATATAATTTAGAAAAATAAAAAAGCCACTTAAGACCGGAAAAGTATTAAATAATAAAGTAATTTTACTATTAGAGTTCTACAAAAAAAACATTGTTCATGTTTTCGCAATTGTTTGTTTTTGACTTTTTGTTTTCTTTTTGGGCAATGTACTGTGAAATGATGGACGAAACCATAAATAATGATTGTTTTAAGTAAACAATAAACTCGTACTAACGGTACAGAACAGAATATTATACCGTATTGTACAGACTAAACCTATATAATCGCATTGATTGTATAGAAAGTAAAAGTGAATAGCAAACAGTGTGGTTAGGATAAAAACATAATTCATCATGAATCACGTGGTATGAAAGTGATTCATTGTGGTTTGAACTTGGCCTTCGCACTGTCAAGAAAGTAAGGGCATTGATGGGGTTAGTCATGTATAACGTGACCTTGTTTTAGGCTCAAAACGGGATGGTTCTATTCTTTAATATGCAGGTTTCTTTTTTATTTTATTTATCTATTGTATTACGGTCTGTATACACGGACACACATAGCATAAAATACACCGCTGCTTACTGCTTCAATGTGAACATGACATGTATCTGATGTGCAGTAAGTAAATCAATAGAAAAACAGGATAAAGAAAAAAAAAACATAATTAGTACATGTCTAAATTACTGTCCTGTATTAAGAAAGGTTAATAATTACAAAACAAAATTTGGCGCTATTTCGGAAAAAAACATGCATATGCATATGCATATCCTTTGGGATATCAGGACATGTGACCGAAAAATGGTACGATCCCGTTCAAAACAGGATGTCTGATAGTAGACGTTAGTCGTGTAGCGGTTTCTATACGATGTTGAAATCTAAAAAATGTTGAAAGGGTCACGGGACATGACTGAAAAGTGAAAACTTCTATAGGTTAGACAATTTTAGATAGGGGAATATCTTATCGGTTCGCGTCGACAATGTTGTGACGTAGCCATAAGCAAGCGCTCTCTTTGTCCGAGTGTGAATTGTAAGAAAAATTTAATGAATAATAACTTTATCTATGTATTTCTGTGGTATGCTACTTCATTCATATGAAAACATAATACGGTGTAAAATAAAACCAAAATTCTGTCGCGTAAAGTAAAGATTGCGCTTTATATAAGTAGGCAGTATACCTAAGGTTTTATTGAGGAAAAGTTCATTCTTATTTTTTGTGTTCCGAAAAAACCAGAGTGAAAACGTTACGTCACATACATTATATATGATAAATTAATACAGAGCAAGCATATAATGATTATTTGTATAATTCACAGTTTAAAAAGCATCTTATTTATTTTACTAATAATTATAAGTGATAATATAAAATGTGTCAAATATGGAACCGATGTCATAGATATTTTTGTGTAATTCTTTTTTTTTATTAATATAAAGTAGCAAACGAGCAAGCAGCCCACCTGATGGTAAGTGGTTAAGTGCCGCCCATGGACATCTGTAAGCAACCTGATATAGAAAAGGGGGCCTATATAAAGTCGATCACAGATGCGTTGCTACTCCCGAGGACTGAGATGGTTGCCTCATATAAAAGAGAGCCGGCAACCACACCCTTCCGCCGAAACGCAAGAACTGCTTTACGCCAGAAATAGGTGTGGCGGTGGTACTTCCCCGGTCGAACTACATTGGCT
>DWNE01006603.1:0-12933 GCA_018249875.1 Cecropterus toxeus
AATATAACTACAGAGGAGGTGACAATTTCAAACAAATTCTGCATCTCTTTCACTCTAAACGTGCACAACTAAATGCGAACGGGACACAAATATACTGGCGGTTGCTTTTCACCGAAATATACTTTCCTCTCTCTCTATCTATTTCATACGCTTGGCGGGTATTTAAATATAATTTAAAATATGTAACAAATGTACCAGGACAATATAACTATACAGGAGGTAAAAAAATATTTCAAAGAGTTTTTATGCATCTCTCTCGCTCTAAACGTGTTCGACAAGGTGCGAGTGGGCCACCAAATATATCGACGATTGTTTTCGTCTCCTCTTTTTACTAGTATGATGCTATGGTACATGGTAGTACAAAAAATATATGGAAATATATGGTAACCCAAAATATGTATCGCAAATGTCCCAGGGTCATATGTATGTAGGAGTTTATGATTATTCCAAAGAAGTTCTTATTATGCATATCTTTTAAATTTATTAATTCTCGGAAATCTAAAGCTTCAGATATGTATAAACGAGAGGAATTCGGGCACTATCAAAATTAGTCAAAAATATTAATATCTGCGTTTGTGTTCTTGTTTTAGTATATAGAAGGATAATGAATTATTCACAATAGAAAAACGATGTCCTCAGCGACTATTGCCTTACAATGAGTAATAGTTTATTTGTGTAGTTTTATGATAGAACACGTTCTGCACTTTACATCAATACTTTTTACCCAACTGCGTCAGAGGAGGGTAATGTTATCGAGCGTATGTATGTAAGTTTGTTTGTATGTATGTTCATTTCTTTGGAGTGCGCTACAACTCAATTAGCTTGACGGATCGTGACGTATTACATATTATTACATTCGTGTCAGTTTTGGAGTGATAGGCTAATAATTTTTAATAATAGCGCCTGCAAATAGGGGAAAAAGGGGGAGAAGGGACGACTATTCTTACTATTACGACATAATGATCAAATGTAATCTAGTAAATAGAGCATTCTGAAAATATATAATATACTTTTTCTTATAACTTTATATTCATGCATTAAGCTAAACGCGGTAACTTTAGTAACAATACCTATTAGAGGAGGCCTATGTCGAATGTGGGTCCCGGGTTCGATACCCAGGCAGACAGAAATATGACTGATGAGTTTAGATTTCTGTTCTGGGTCTGGGTGTTTGTCTATTCGTCTTTGTGTGTCCACGGCACCCACGATATAAGAGAAAATCCCACAGTGGGGCTATGAGTGTAGAAAGCGTCATTCAATATTCATAGTGATTATGATTCATGTGACATACTTTAATAATGGTTATTTTTACGGCACCATAATCGAATATGATTAAAGGAACAATTGGTTGTCATATGCTTGATGTTTACCTTGTACAGATATTAATAAAACTTTACAGTTTTATCCTGTTGAGGTTCGGACGATATCTGCATAATAAATTCGTATTGCATGCCAGATAGCATTTGACGAATACTGAAATATTTAAACGTGATAAAAGAAAATATCAACATTTTTGGTTATATTTTTATGTAAGCTTAGTTGGCGTAATATTAGAGCTGGAATAAAATCGACGGACTCAAACTGCAGCCAAATAGGACATCTTTATAAAAAATCGCTATATCAAACAGGTACCCAATTCTCCTGGCTAAAATATGAAGTCGCTAATTTAATAAAATTTGGTCAATTTGGTCTACAATTTCAATCGTACTCCAGCTCCGATGTTACCCCAACTAACCTTATAGTGGCAAACGAACATGTTGTCCAGCTGATGGTCAGTGGCTACTGCCTCCCATTTCTAGTGCTAGTGATAAAGGTTATAAAAATTAGAAACCCTCGCCACTCCTTTGGGCGTAGTTGCAACGTCTCTCATTTGACACACCTAAAGCAGAACACAGCAGAGTTTGACATTACTATTACAAGGCAGAAGTAGTGGGATTACCAAACCACCAATGTAAACCATCCTTATTTATAGATAATATTTTATTTTATGAAAATGATATGGAATCATGTACTTGTAACCAAAAATCTCCCTTTGCACACTGGTTTTGTGGCCTGTATTGTTTTTCGGGTTTAGTACACAGTGTTATTAAAATAAACTACTTTCTAGGGACGGAAGAGGTTAGAATTCAGAGTTTACATATTTCGTTATTAACAATTTTGGAACTGTCGCTATGCTTACAATAATTAACTGCAGTATAATTTCATACTTATATTAGAAATAAATGACTTAAACGTTTACTACTTTATGTATACTAAGTATTTTCTCATAATATATGAATAGGTAATTTTGTTGTGTTTCTATTGCAGTGTTGACTCCATAGTAATATCAGCGTGCGAAATTACCCGCTCCATATTCTAGATTTTTATGTTTCATTATCTATTCCACATCTTTCCCACTGCTGGGCCCCGGCTCCCTTCACAGTTAAATGAATTTAGGCCATAGTTCACCATATTGGTCTGGTGCTTATCGTTGGACTTTACATGCTTTTCAGAAATTTGTAGAGAACTCTCAGGTAAGTAATTTTGTTGTAGGTTTCTTCGCGATATTTTTAAAATAACGATTCATCACAACGATAATCATAATAACACTTTCTACATCTATAGCCTCATACAAAGATTTTTTTCAGAAACACAAAGACGAATATACAAACAGACTCTTTTTACAATGTCTATTATAATTTATGTACCCTAGAGACTCACCTGTTTAAAGTTATGAGGGCGATACTCAGCAGGGACACTCCAACGTTACCGTACCGCAAGAACGGTACCAGTTTGCACAGCACGTCCCCGTGAGACCACGTTCTGGTCCAGAATCCTGATATGGCGAACGGCAACACCACGGCACAGAAGAGAAAGTCGGCTATGCAGAGGCTGGAATTAATAATCTTTCGTTAAGTTAAATTATAAACGCTTAAATAAATGCTTTCTATACTCATAGTCCCACAGTAGGATTTTCTCCTGTGTCGTGAGTGCCATGGACACACAAAGACGAATACAGAAACACCCAGACACAGAACAGAAATCTAAACTCATAATTCACATTTCTGTCTGGCCGGGAATCGAACCCGGAACCCTACTACCAAGCGGGAAGTACCACTGCCACACCTATTTCTAGCGTGAAGCAGTTCTTGCGTTTCCGTGGAAGGGTGTGGTTGTCGGCTCACTTTTATATGAGGCGGCCATCTCAGTCCTCGGGAGTGGCAACGCATCTGTGGTCGACTTCATATACAACCCCTGTTCTATTTTGTACCCTATTGAAGTTGCTTACAAATGTCCTTGGGAGGCAGTAACCAATTACCATCAAGTGGGCTGCTTGATCGTTTGATACTTCATATTTATAAAAAAAAACAAGCACACATAAATCCCTACAAACTTTCGCATTAATATTATTAAGCTAGTAAGATTTCAATTCGTGTTTCAATATATTCGGACCGTCTAAAACGCTCTATGTAGCGAAATAATTCAGTGGAATCATTATTACCTACTAATCCTATCGTTTTGGAGCGACAGGTGTTTGCAACCGTTACGTAGGTTTCTTTATGAATTAAAAAATGTGTACTTTTCAGAATGTAATTAACAGTAAAATTTTATATAGTAAAAGTTGAAATATATTTTGTAAGTTGGAAGCCACACACGCTTGTGTAAAGACAAGTGCCCTTTAACGAATTTATTACATACGTGTATGTGTGCATGTGTGACCCACGTATGTGTATTTGTGTGAGTGACATATGTATGTGCGGGCATGTGTGTGACATCGTATTTATAAAAAAAGTCATTAAATAAAAATAAAACGATTTTCATCATCTTTTCTCACGATTTTTATTACTCAGTATTATGACATACATAAATGAAAAGCTTGCAAGAGTAGATAAGACAAACTTAATAAACGTTTGCATGTTTATTGCAAAACATAATTTTCAAAGGTTGTTAAGTTTATGTCTCACTGTTTTAAATCTCATCAAACTTTCACACTAAAGTAGAGCGTCGTAATTTTAAATTAAAGTGTATACATTATTTGCTACACGTTCATGTTGTAAAATGTCGTTTGTATGCAAGTAACGCAGGAAAGTAGTTTAAGTGACATAATTTACTATACACTTATTTATGCAAACCAGGATACAAAAGCGATTAATAACATCATTGTTATAAGTGTGGCAGTATGGAGTAAAATCACGAACCACTTTTAAATCAAAATCTTAATGAAAAAAAAAAATACTATTAACAGTATTTTATAGACACAAATGATTGTTAAGAATAATTGATATACATAAATAAAAATTGCCGTCACGGGACGCCTGGCAGATGTGGAACATCGTGTTCGTTCATGTAATAATCATAAAAGACAAGGATAGGAACAAAATATATAACATTATGAAAATAACACTATCTATGAACAGTACCCCGCACAATTCGAACTAACACTGCAGCCTGCTTAGTTTTGTTCGATACTTAATAGTGCCGAAAATGTATAACAGATGGCGCTAAAATAAATAAACGCAAGCATCGTCAAGTCAACAATCAGGTTTACCTACGTCTGTAGATGTTTCACATCACATTCAGAAATAAAATGGAACTCTATAGGTTAACGACTGCATCGGATCTATAAGTATATATTCGATGAGAGAGATATTATCGATTCCATCAACAAGAATCAAGAGGGCTTAACATTGCTGCTTTCTTCCCTAAAAACGACAATTAATTCCATTTTACTCATAATTTGCAATGTAATTTGCAGTACTTCATTTTTGGTACTGCAATTGCCGAAATCGTAAACATTTATTCTTTTGAAAAAACGTAATAAATTCGTATTAAGGGCTGAGTTGTTCACATTTTTATCATCATAACGGATACTACCATTATTTAACCTTATTTAATAGTATTATCAATTATTCCAATATATTCAATATTCCTTTGTATACTATAAATATGTACATAATATTCATTCCATCAACACAGTCACATATGCTTCATTGCGGTGCATTGAGATGTAATGAATAAATTAGTCAAAGCGAGAACTCAATAACGGCTGCCTACGTCTATTCAGTTAATTCTACGAGGCTAGATGGAGAATTCTGTTGTGTCCAAGTGTAGGCAGTAAGTTGAATCTTAGCCACTTAAAATTTGGTGTTTTTGTTGGCTGACGCAACAGTAGGTATGAAGATATTTCAAGGCATGTAAGCCTTTAAATAACCTGCCTATATTTAAAAAAAGTTAGTATTTTTTATTAAAATTAGTCTATTTATATCGTACAGTAGTTAGTAATAATTAGTGCATCAATGTAATTAATTATTTTATTATTTTACAATGTATATGTGTATTAGTCTTTCAAAAAACGTCAAAAATATATTTATCTATACTCAGCTTTGTTAATGGGTCCTTCGTTTAAATTAAATTATCTAATGATTTTGTATTGTATAAACTGATTTGTTTTGGCTTTTGATTTAAATCCTCTCATATATAAAATGTTCTTAAATGCTTGCGTTGTAATAAGTATTTAAATTAATATAATGAACGAAAAACCTATTAAAACTCTGAAGGACCGACGCTCAGGCGGTTTTATCAGGAAGTCAAACTTTAGGACACGTATTTTAAAGCAATACTCTTATTGTAACTTCAATTATGTAGCTTTTAATGGTTCAAGAATTTATTTCTTAAAAGAATAACAAAACATTCACTTGGAGAGAAATAACCTGCAAAATTATAACAACAGATGGCTTAGATGTAGATGATGAAGGTAAGTGCATAAGGAATAAGAGAAGAGTTAACTGGAAGTGGCAAGGTGAGCGTACCAATTGTTTTTAATATTTACAATTAATTATGGAAAAAAATCACTTACCTTATAATGAACGCTGCAGCGACGTTCCTTACTTTAGGGCATTTTAGTAGAGCGACCACAGTCAGGAGGTTGCCGAAAAGACCTATGACCATTATGAATCCGGTAACTATCGCTGCAAAGGTCAGCAAACCGGGTGAAAACCTGTGAAAACATGGAAGTAGAGGATAATATAAAGATACATTGTAAAAAATCTTTATCGTAAACTATTGTACACGAAAAATAATTTTAGATCAATGGACTTATCATTAGATATAGTTACTCTCAAAATTAGAAAAGGTTTGATCTTATAAGCTAATAATAATAAATTAACTATTGACTGTAAACTTTGTGCCATGAAGTGTGTGTCGGTCTTAAATAGAACCATCTATCTCTTGCAGTGAATATCGTAGGAAGTGAGTAAAAGACAAACTTCAGGAAAGGAGCACAGTTTTATTTGTATCATCAAAACCCAAAAATCCCCTTTAAATTAGAATTGAACCCTGAGAAGCTGATGGATGATGATGAAGATTGGTTACAAACCCAAAGTAATACAAGAGTGTCACATGAAGTTGATCAGGGCCATAGCTCTTCAGAGCCAATAGAATTTCCTATGAAACTCTGTGAAAAAATTCTTGCTATCTGTGTTAAGCAGGTATTATTTATCGTCCAACGCAGCAAAATCAGGACAGTAACTCTTTGAAAGAGTTTCAAAGCAGCAGCGGTGAACCAACTATATTTTAAGTAAAATTCTGTACTGAAATTTCTTCCCACGCGTTTCCATGCAGGCGTCCGGTCCTTTCTGCCCGGTCCATACACCGGATACCTTTTGTCCAGGACAGTATTCAGGTTCGGGAGCTCCAGTTTCAATACCGTTTTAAAACAACATAATGCGCTACTCACAATGACCAGGAACCCTTGCGGCTGATGTAGAATGAACTAATTGGAGCGCAAAGTTCGTCAAGCAAATCCCTGTACAATAGACTTTGTACGTGGCTTTGTACGTGGCGAGATTAAATTTAAATTAAGACGAATGTGATGATTTTGTAAGAAAATTCTGTCTCGTTTGTTTGTTTTGAATCGCCTTTCATGTGGTTCTTTGAACGTGACAATGATTTCAGGGAAACAAAAATCCTTTTATTTCTTTTGTTATTGTGTGTATGGGTTTTTGTTTAGTCGTCCTATATAAATCAACCGTAGAAAGGGAGGTTCTCAATTTGGCTGATTTTTTACGATACGTGATCTCTTGTAGATTGTGAGCAGCGTTTATTTTTTTTATTTGAATTAAAATTGAACCATTTCTTAAAGATGGATGATTGAAGATGTAAGTAAAAATTTAAATTTATGTTTAGATATTTTTTTAGGTTCGCCGTTAATTTATGGTTTTAGATTTAACATGCGTTTGTATGATCAAGTGGTACTACTAGCAGCTTGCCCCCCACTAGATTTGTGGCTGTCTACTTATATACCTTCATTATAACAAAATGGTATAGCCAAGCTTATCAAGTATATATGTAATGAAATTTGGTTTCAGGAAAACCTTAAATTATTTCCACGTATAAAACACTTACATTGACAGTTCACTGGGCCGAACACTTTATGTGATTTCATCGGTACTGTTCAAATCGTCCGCCATTTTCCAATATCTGAAACAAGAGATTGAATGATTAGCAAAGCAATTTATTTTTCAATCAAAATTTGTAACATTGAAATATTGTTGTATTAAAATCACGGATGGAAATAAGTGATTTTTTTTTATAAACCATTGTGCGACACTTATTATTGCTTATTTAATTTTAGATAATTATTATTGTTTACTTTATTTTGAATAGGAAAAAAGCGGCATATAAGATGTTGTTGACACCCTAATAAGCCTGGAGATTTAGGTAATATTTCCACCTCTTGTAAAATAAGGTACAATTTTGGTGTTACTTTTACATTTATATAAATTTCAAATTGTGAACTATAGTAATGCAAAATTATATTAAAGTTACAAAATTTATGTTACAATGATATAAGTATTAAAGTATTGAAGAATTCTGATTGCTTTTTAATACTTCAAAAGCATAACTTTTACGAATATGTTTCAAATCTTATACTTATTTCATTTAAACACCTAACATGACAACTAATAGAAGTGGTTACGTCACAGAGGTTACCGGAACAATTTACCGTAACCTCTACAATTGGGAATGGGACATGTCCGTCGGTTTGTGAGTCATGCAAGATATAAGGATGTCATGAATTAGTCTTTTTGTTTCTTGGACATCATAAGACTGGTGTTATATTGTAATTGCCAGAGATCCGTTTGAATTAGAGTTGCGTTGCCATCCTAGTGTTGCCGCGCTTGTGTTTATTTGTATAATTCTATGTTTCTATTTTTTTTCTTTCTTACCCACTTTTGATTTGCAAATAATTTTGCAAATCAAAAATAGGTGAGAAAGAAAAAATATATACCAGCTAGGTTGCGAGTTGCTTCTAAACAGCTTATTAAAGCTGTTTAGATAAGCTGTTTAGAAGCAACTCGCAACCTAGCTGTATGATACATTGTAACTATTCCAGTTTTAAGTCTCTCTTCTATGTAAACGTTGTTTGATTAGATCCGTAAACTATTGGCGTGTTAAGACAAAAGCATTAATTCGTTCACGCACTCTCGCGTGTTTCGTATGCAAATAACTTATAAGCAATACGTATCGTAATGTATTACGGCATTTCCTGTTTGGTGAAAGTGTTTAGCGTGATAAATTAATCAATGGCCGGAAAATAAACATGTTTTTGTGTGGTTTCGCTTATTTTCCACTAAATGCTTGACTGGTTCCCATGGCATATACGATTCGCTTGTGTAGTTTGCGTATTAGTCGTGAGTATGAATGGAGTTGATATTTTTTATGTAATCATTGTTTTTAAGTCTGTATAGGGTTCCCCTAATGAGAGCTTTTCGAATAGTCAACGCGCCTACGTGTAGATTGTGACTCAGGAAGATGTTGCTGTCTGTCTCATAAATTTTGCCCCTTAGCCGCCTATTACGGTATCCACGGGAAGAGAGAGTGATGTTATACCGCAAAGACTTTGTTACTCCAGGGGCGACCTATACTGGGCGTAATTTTTATATTGGCAATAGGTACCTTTTTATGGTGATAGGCGGAAACTTTTAATAGGTACACCGAAGCCTTGGGAGAGACTCCGGGTTATGTGGGATTTTTACCCACTAAAACCCCCTCGGTGGCCTTCCTTAACGCTTGCAGGGGACTCCGGGATCTCCATTGGAACGCACCAGTGACCCCTAGCGCGGCGCCCCCCACGGGCTCATCTCTTGGAGAACGTGTGACTGTCCCCCTACACCTTCCAGTGTCTGTGACGACATGCAGCCACATATGCCGCCGTCATACTCAGGGTTGCTGGCTGGGCGGTTCGAGCTCCCACTCAAGCTGCCCCCAATCCCGCAACTAGAAGGGACCTTCCTTCTAGTCGCTTCTTACGACAGACGGGATGATATTGGCAATACCTACATTGTGGGCTGCATCTTATAGTGGTCATAAGGACAAGTAATAGTGACATACGCAATACAGATTTATTCACAGGACGCCTGGCAGTAGCGAAATATCGTGTTGGTCGAAGTGATATGCATAAAAGACAAGATTGCGACAGGAACTAAATATATAGCATGATGTAAAAAAACGCCATCCACGAACAGTACCCCACATTAAGTCGAAGTAACACTGAAGCTCGCCTATAAACATTTCATATCAAAAATCATCAATTATATCCGAGTTTATTCAGTACTCAGATTAAACACCATGGTTCCTACTGAGTGACGCACCTTACTATGAGGTCACGCCGCTCCTGCGCCTGCGTACCCGAGCGTGGAGCACCCACACAGAACCCACGTTACGTTCGAATGAACATTGTAATCACTAAAATGTTTCAACAATGCTATACAAAATATTTTTTGTAGTCCCACATAATTGACTCCTTCGCCAATATATCGCCACGTTAAAATTGATTCCGCATTCGTTACGTGCGTCAAAGTAACGCGCAGAAAACAACGAGCCTAGTTACGGTTGATATGGATATATCTTCAGAAACATTAAAAATAAAGTTTGGTACTAGTATTTGATTCCGAATGCACAGTCAGACACGATTTATAATATCTATTTGTGCATAATAACAACCGTAACTTACTTAAATGTTGCTCTCAAAAAGTTAAGTTAAAAGTCCGCAAACAATTGTATAATTGTGGTTTGTCTCCAACTCCATTGAGGACAAAATTTTTGCCTGAGACGACTCACGGAGGCGCTATCGGCCCTGAGGAATGAGATAGGTCATCCGGCATCCACACCCTTCGAATGAAGTCAAAATAGACACGAAGCAACTGCTTCACAAGTCAAAGCTATGAGATGATACCTCTTTGGTCGAATCACACTGCTCCTACCTTCTTTGAAAATTCAAGATTTTGTATGATTTTGTATTGTTGCCAGGTGCAGAAGTCGTCGCTTTTGGTAGCCAGATCTCTGCCGAAGATTATTAGCACCCATTGCCCCGTCGTTACCTTCGCCGCTACCGCAGCCAGGGATAGCGGGGCTGCCGTGGATTGGAGGCCGGGGATTTTCTGTACCTTTCATTGGGGGTTTTTGCCAATAATTACAGCGTCTGGCATGCATGCTGGTGACCGCAGGTACTAAAGTTATAACGAGAGATGCTGCTGCCCATCTACTGGATCTAAGCGTTTATGTTGCTAAGTAAAACAATTGGACAAAAAATCGCAAAGTAACTTACGAATAGCCTAGCGTTCTGTTTCGTGTGTTTGATCATTAATAACAAAACAACAGTCAAGTAAACTTGGTAGCTAAGTAATTACTTGTAACTCAAGGAAAAATACAACAGATTTCGTAGTTGCCTAGTAAAAGTTTCATATTGATCGAGTTATAGTGGAATATACATGTGGGCTGTCGAAACTTGTACTGGACATTTATGACTAGACATGGCCATTAGCTATTTTATTTGATAGTTACGGATGATATTTTCATTTCAACCTAAATATAATTCTTAAGGAATAAAAAAACAGAACTTCGACTTTATATGGCGATCCGCGTAGCGGAGCGGATACCATAATGGTCTGGTACCCAGTGGGGCGTTCGATCCCCGGCCAGACATCTAATGATGATGTCTTTAGATTCTGTGCTGGGTCTGAGTGTTCGTCTTTGTATGTATTTGGTACCACGACACAGGAGAAAATCCTAGTGTGTAAAGAGTGGGCTAAGTGTGTAGAAAACGTGTTTTTAATTGAAAACGGTCGATTAACGCGCTAGTTTTGACAGTATCTAATTATTTATTGGATATTTTTCATTTCAGCAACTGTTGAAAGTCGATCAGAGTGGAAGAGTTCAATCAATGGCTTTAGATTTGCTTTGGAATAATTCGATTTGTATTTTTACCGATTTATTGGTGATATCTGTTGTCAGTGACGATATCGATATAGAAATATATACGTAGTAACAGTTCATTTTTTTGCCTTTGAGTTATTCGTTTCATATGTTCGTTGATGTTGGTGAAGAGGTTGTCTGTGACTAATATAGCGATAGTCGTCAACCCATTATTGTCCCACTGCTGGGCACGGGTCTTCTCTCAGAGTGAGAGAGTTTTAGGCCATAGTCCACCGTGCTAGCCAAGTGCGAATTGGTAGACTTCACACGTCTTTGAGAACTCTTTTTATGAGAACTCACACATGTGCAGGTTTCCTCACGATGTTTTCCTTCACCGTATAGCAGTGATAATTAAATTCTAATACGCACATACTTTAAGAAAATCAGTGGTGCGTGCCTGGGATCCGAACCCCGGATCCTCGATTGAGAGGCCGAGTTTCAACCATCAGGCTATCACGGCTCAATATACAGAAAAATATACGCTGTTTTTATCCTGAAAAAAAATACGGTTCATTAATAAATGTTCTTATATCCGTTATCAGTCCTATTAAGAAAATATTTTGTAAAAACTCTTGTATTATAAGTCGTGTTATAAGTACATGTACTTTTTTAACGTTGCACTCATAGATATACCTATCTATATACAAAGAATATAGGGGTGTTATGTTCACAAGATAACTGAGTCTTATTTGACATGATCAGAACGCAGTTAAGAAACCTTTTGAATATAAAGGTTATTCAAATGGATCTGTCTGTTTTACCTTTTATTTATTTTTTGGCGACGGGGCGAAACCTACACTCAAACCTTTGGAGAGACTCCGAGTTATGTGTGGTTTATACCCGCTAAAACCCCTTTGGTGGCCTTGCTCAGTTTTTGCAGGGGACTCGGGGATCTCCAATGGAACACAACGGTGCCCCCTAGCACGTCGCCCCTCACGGGCTCATCTCTTGAGGGTAGTGTAACTGTCTCCCTGCACCTTTCGGTGTCTACAACAATGTTTGTTGTTGTAGACACCATTATGTTTATATATAATATATTATGAGTACTCTTTTTCTTTGGGCTTCAAAATAAGACTCATTGATCTGTTATCATAAGAACCATAAAACCAATTTATTTTATTAACGCTCACCATTCGTTCGTCACTCAAACTAATTCAAACGTCCTTCTTTGTTGTTATAGCACTATTCTGTGGTATTATTCTGTAAAATATGAAAGAGAACCACTTTAATCTTGATGGATCTGGAATGAGTGAAATCAAAATAAGCTACATATCGGTCAAGTCTGAGTCTGACTCGCACACTAAGGATTCCGTACCATTGTTCTTTAAAAATGGCACAAAAATCACGTTTATTGTATGGCAGCCCCACTTAAATATTAATCTTATTTTAATTTAATTATTTTCGAGCGTCAACTTATTGCCGTTATTAATATCAAGAAAAAAGCACGTTTGTTTTATGGGAGCTCGCTTTAAATATTTTTTTTGTCTTTACAAATAAATCCCTACATGGTCATAGCACCATGCATTAATCACTGGACAATTTCACTTTTTTTTATTAATATGAAGTAGCAAACGAGCATGCAGCCCACCTGATAGTAAGTGGTTCCTGCCGCCCATGGACTTTTGTAAGCAACCTCATATAGAACAGGGGTTCTATCTGAAGTCGACCACAGATGCGTTGCTACTCCCGAGGACTGAG